>PVJC01014193.1:0-36819 GCA_004026665.1 Murina feae | reverse complement strand
CGGGAAGTGGGAAAGGAAGGCAGCAGGGGACGGGTGAGTGGGAAAGAGTTGGCGGCCTGCTTGGCAGCTTCCCAGGTCCCTTCCGGGGATCAGGGAGCAGGAAAAGGCTGGCCTAACCACGAGGCGGGGTTTTCCCTGCTTTCTGGTGGCTGGAGGAAGATGGGCAGTAGGCAAGCTTGGGAGGCAGGCCGCACCCAGCTCTGGCCACGCTCAAAAAAGAGAACAACATGCAGGGGAGGGCAAGAGTCTGCTCCAAGCCTCCACGGTGTGCCTGGGGGCAGGTCCCCGGCAGGTAGACACACACAGGAGGACTGCTCCGAGCCTCTGATGGGGCTGGGGGCAGGTCCCCAGTGATGACACACACACACACACACACACACAAAAGGCGCCTGGCAGACTGGGGCCATCATAGGACATCCACTGAGGGGTCCCAGACTGTCAGAGGGCACAGGTCGGACTGAGGGACTCCCTCCACCCCGAGTGCACAAATTTTTGTGCACCGGGCCCCTAGTATATAATAAAAGACAGATACAATAAAAATACAATATACTGCACAGTAAAACAAACAATAATATTACGCAATGATATATGACATGTATCCTGAGAGAAAAACATTCAGAGTGAAGAGTGGAACTTTGTCAGAAAAATTTCCTTAGAAGAAATTGTTGGAAATACACTAAAAGGTAGAGAAGAAAGAAGGGGTGTGTGAAGAAGAGTAAGTGGCAAAAGGCGAGCGCAACAGCATCATGAGTAAAATGATGGTGGCATGGAAATTATTTTATGTGTTTATGGGACTTAACCGAAGTTCGGTGTGAATGAGATCCTTGTTGAACTATATGAGTGTGAATGTCTCTTTGGGGGGGGGGGGGGTGGTGTTGTTGCTAGAGTAAGCCAGGGACAGTTCATTAAGGACTTTTAATCATTTGAAGAAACTGATTATGCTTGGGATTTAATTACTCCAGAAGTCTTGTGCAGGACGGAAAGAAAGGCCAGGCACCGAGGTGAAGACATCAGATAGTGATTAGATAAGAGAGCTTTAAAACCAAAATTTGAGTGTCCATCTTAAGCAAATCACTCCTATTTTCCAGGCTTTGACATGTTCATACATAGATGCCTAGTAGCTAGAAAGTCCTTTTAACCTCTCTGTTAAGATGTATCCTGATTTCAAAAATGTTAAAATTTGGAGAAAGCAGTATGCGTACAAATGGAGGAAATACAGTACTTTGAGTACCATTGAGGACTACTGCAGAAGTGTTTGTAACAGGCAATTTTGGAAAAACAGAGCAAAACTCATAAAATTGGAGAAATATATGAAACAGTTAATGACAGAGAACTTTCTTTAGAAGTTGCCCCTTCTCACTACTCCCAGACAGGCCTCCCTCGGACTGACGACAGGCGGGGTGGCCGCCTACTCACCAGATCCGCCTTGGATGCTGGTAGGACCGCAGATGGGGGTGTAAGAGCGCTCGCTCTTGAGGCTTTCAGTTCCCAGAGGGTGTCTGTTTGGAGGAGGACTGGTAACAGATTCTGTTCTTTCCCCACCTTCTGCAGACAAACCATATTCCCAAGCAAAACAATCATTTTTCAAGATGCTCAGCATTCAGGGCGGCCTCTGGACTGGCAGTGGGTCTTCTCCAAATTCCCAAGGAGAAGAGGCCTAGGGCAGGTCTGCTGCTCCTGATCAACCAACTCGGCCTTTCCCTGCTGCACCTCTCCAAGCCAGGCTCTGGGCACTGCAAAGGGAGAGGTGCCCTGAACCCGCTTCCCACACACCTAGGCTAGGATACATCTCCCAGGAGGCAGCTTCAGTGCTGGGTTGCCAGGCCCTCCAGCACCTCACCTCCTGGGCTGCAATCTGAGGTCTCCCGGCGCCCCAGCCTTGGACACGCCCTGCAGTAGCCCACACCACCGGCTGCCTCAGCACAGGCCCTAGCAGCCTGGGTCCGGCCCACCCAAGCTGACCATGCGGCAGCCGGCCACCACGCCCACCACTGCTGGCAGCTCTCCACTGCTGCGGCTCTGGGTGCAGGACTCCGTGGGCACCACCATCTTTGTCGCAGAGTGACGGGCTGATTGCATATTACCCTTTTATTAGATTAGATTGATTTCAGAAAGGAAGGGAGAAGGAGAGAGAGAAACATCAATGATGAGAGAGAATCACGGATTAGCTACCTCCTCTACATCCCTCACTGGGGGATCGAGTCCACAACCCAGGCATGTGCCCTTTAGCAGAATCAAACCAGGATCCTTCATCCCTCAGGCCAACACACTATCCACTGAGCCAAACAGGCTAGGGCTGAGTGCAGGCTATTTGAATTGAAAGGGAATCAACACTGCCCCTCCATTCAGGGGAGCCTGTAACTCCAGGAAACTGCACTTATTTAAACATGGCTGATATAAGAAATGATCCGTTTTCTTATAAAAAAGCCGATGGGCAGTGGTCTACTTAGGATTTACAGTAACTACAGTAACTACCCTAGTGAGGTATTCTTGGCAGGTTCAGTACACTGGTGAGGAGTAAGAGATTCTGGTGCACAGGAGCACAGGGATTTGAGATGGCCAGGAAAGTAGAATTTTCTCTGCTCTGCAGGTTTTCCCATTTAGGTACCTCTTGTAACATGCTGGAAATATACACCTCTGTAGAAATACAGCAAACAGAAAAGTGTTAGTTTCCAAATCTGTCCCCCTCTGAAGAACTCTCCTGCTGGGCTTAAGCTAACTGTTCATTTTAGGGGTCATTTACTGTTTAGTTTTCAAAAGAGTTTTCAATATGTACAATGGCAAAGTTGCTTTAATTTTACTTGTGTGATTTTTGATTCATTGTTTAATCCTCACTGAGGATGTTTTTCTCATTGAATTTTATTTTATTGTATTTTTTAAATATATTTTATTTATTTTTTAGAGAGGAAGGGAGAGGGATAGACAGTTGGAAACATCCATGAGAGAGAAACATCGATCAGCTGCCTCCTGCACACCCCCTACTGGGGATGTGCCCACAACCAAGGTACATGCCCTTGACCGGAATCGAACCTGGGACCCTTCAGTCCTCAGTCTGATGCTCTGTCCACTGAGTCACACCAGTTAGGGCTCTCATTGAATTTTAGAGAGAGTGGAGGAGAGAGGGAAAGACAGAGAGAAATATTCATATGAGAGAAACACATTGATTGGTTGCCTCCTGCAGGCACCCTGACCAGGGCCCAGGCGGGGGAAAAGCCTGCAACTGAGGTAGGTGCTCTTGGCCTGAATAGAACCCGGGACCCTTACAGCCACAGGCCGATGCTGTATCCAATGTTCCAAACAGACTAGGGCTAATTGTACTTGTTTTTAACCTATTTATGAATAAATACAATTTTTGAAAGCTGCAGTACCCAAAACACAGAATCAATACAAAGACTGGGTTCAAGTTTCAGTAAATAATTTACATGATTAGAAATTTAGTTCAGTTGAATAATAAAGCTATTGCCAAATACCCCCATGTGTTATTTTATCATTTCAAAGTATTAAAATCCATTAGTTCCTCCTCACAAATCCTTACTACATTATTAACCCTACTTTACTTACGGAAGGATTTGATGTACTCGAAATGTGTGATTATCCTAGAATTTGGCAGGTTAGTCAAAGGAAGGAAATTAAAAATCAAAGTCCTTGATTCCCAGGTGGTTGATTAGCTCCTAAGGCAGTATAACTTCTGGAATCACTGTTCAAATTTAGAAGCTTACCATCTTGAGATCATTAAAAAAAAAAATCATGCAAATAGTACTAACAGGGCAAGATCGAAAGGTTTTTTCTAAAGATAAAGTATTTCCAGTCTATGGACATTTGCTGAAGTGGAGACAGGGCTAACTTAGTATCTGTTTCACAAAATCATACATTTAGGGTTAAGTAAAGGAATATTAGAAAAAAAATTCGTCTAGGACCTAGGTTCTAGGCACTTTACAACAGTTTAATCCATTTGGACCAAGAAGTATAAAGGAAGGTGGGGTACACTTGTTTGGAGGTGGATTCACTCGGTACAATATGATAACGATCAAAGTCCAAATGCAGGTACACTCAACTCTTGGTAGAAGTCATAAACACCACAAAACCTTGGTTTGCTTTATGAAAATAAGAATAAACAAAAAGGGGACAGAATACAAAGAATGGCTGAGTTTGTGGAAAAGGCAAGTGAAGGCCAGAGAGTAAATATTAGTAACTTAGAAGGCTTTTAGCTCAGGTCACCTTGACAGTTACTTGAATAGGCTCTTAGTGGTTCTTTCTAATTTCTAGCTAGAAACAAAGCAAAATAAATAACTTTCCTCTAATCTCTCATTCTTACTTAAAAGTGATTAATCTGCTTAAGAAAATGAAGAACTGAACCTTCTCTTGTAGGCTTGGGAAGTTTATTACTAGTAAACCTTCTTTAGTATCAAGGAGTCAAAGATTCCCAGCAGATTTTCTCTCCTGAAACTTCTTTTTCAGAAAGGAAAAACAAATCCAGTATAGAGAGAAAAAAGCTAAGCAGTAGTTATTTAATCTCCTTTTCTCAGTGGAGAACCCAGTTTTAGGTTAATATTTGGGAGACCAAAGCACATCTAAAAAGAAGACAAATATCACAGTTATTTGAAACCTACCTTTTTGTCCTTAGGACTCCTTCAAAAAGAATGAATAAGGAAGAAAGATTACCTCCAATAGCTTTGATGTTTGTCTGCACAATTATTCTACCCCCAAGAAAATTAGGCCCAACAGGAGACTTTTGAATTTGACATCATGAGTTTAGGGCTTGGGTAGAATCCTTGGCCTCCTAGGGTCCAACATTTTAATTCTTTACATTTTTTATGAACCACATGCATGGGAGAGAGACATGGCATTAAAAATACCTCTTCTTCCTAATATAGCAAAGGGACACATTGCAGATGGCCTTTTTGCTGTGTTATTGAGGGAGGAGAGGCAGGACTCACCACTGATGGGGGCAGGGGCAGAACCCCAGCCAATCCTCAAGGGACAGACAGTATAAACAAGAAACAAGCTTTGTTATAAGAATTTACTGCTTTGATGTTGTTTATTACTGCAGCATAATCTCACCTCTTTGAATATATAGTTGATATTTTCATGAGTGTTCATTAGATGATTAAAAACAGATAAATAAGATAAAAATATTTACATTAGTTGACCTGCCTACCATAATAAAATATCAGAAACTTAGCAGCTTAAACATTCATTTTAATGGCAGAAGTTTGAGATCAAGGTGTCAGCAAGATTTTTTTTTTCTTCTGATAACTTATGAGGAAGAATCTGGTCTCGGTGTTTTGCTGGCAATTTTTGGCTTCCCTTAGCATATAGAAGCATACTCCAAATTCTGCCTTATCTTCAGATGCATTCTTCTTGCATACATGTCTGTCTTCAGCCATCAGCCTGGCTTGTGGCTGAGCAGAGCTCCCCCTGTGGGAGTGCACTGACCACCAACGGCAGCTCCTGCATTGAGCATCTGTCCCTTGGTGGTCAGTGTGTGTCATAGTGACCAGTCATTCCCAGTGGTTCTGCTGTTAGTGTCAATTTGCATATTACCCTTTTATTATATAGGATAGAGGCCTGGTGCATGGGTGGGGGCCAGCTGATTTGCCCTGAAGGGTGTCCCATATCAGGGTGGGGGTCCCGCTGGAGTGCCTGGCTAGCATGGGTGAGGGGCTGAGGACTGTTTTCAGGCTGGCCACATCCTTTCAGAGAGAGGGGTCCTGCTGGGGTGCCTGACCAGCCTGGGTGAGGGGCTGAGGGCTGTTTGCAGGCTGGCCACAGCCCCCAATGACCCAAGCTCCCAGCAAGGCTGGCTGGAAGCAGGTATCTGAGCTTTATTTATCTTCTATAATTGCAACTTTGTTGCCCAGAGCGGAGGCCACAGACTGCCTAGGCAGGCAGCTTCCTCCATCACTAGAGCAACAAAGCCTCCTGTTTGCTCTAGCTCTGTGACTGCCGGCCGCCATCTTGGTTGGGTTAATTTGCATATAGTTGCTCTGATTGGCTGGTGGGCATGGCTTGGGATGTAGTGGAGTGGTGCAATTAACATATTACTCTTTTATTAGATTAGATAGTTTGGAACTTGGAAATATTATTCTTGTTCAGGTAGAACTGTATAAAGAGATTATATTTGGATGATAAAGTTTAGAGAGATCATTTTGAGAACTTCCTTGTGTTCTATAGTTCTGGATCAAAGGCTGGTTTCTGCATGTGTGTTTTGAAAAACTGTGGAAAAGTAGCACCTATGAGAGTTTGGGGGTCAGGGAGAGGTTCTGAACTGATATGCTATTTTAGCAACATTGAAAGGGTGGTACAAGACTGACTCCAAACTGTTCCTTTTGTTCTTTCCCTTTTACAAGAATGTAACAGTTGTAATAGTTGCTCAACACCCCCCCCCCCCTTTCAAACCGGCCAATAGGGATGCAGAGGAAATGACCCAAGTCCAAACTAGGCTAACTGCATCCTGCCCCCTGTGCAACCAAACCCTGGCCCTTCCCTCAACCAATCAACAGGGGCCACACACGTTACTCCACCCACTACTTCCAGAACCCCTGTAAAACTTTTGTTCTCCTAAAACTCACTCTCTCTCTCTGCCCTGCTGCTGCGTCAGTGAGTGTGTGTGGGACTGAGCTCGAGCTAGCTTAAATAAAGGCTCTTTGCTTTTGCATCGGACTCGGCTCCCTGGTGGTCTTTGAGGATCACAAAATCTGGGCATAACAACATCATCAGCTGAGGGCTTCACTTCTGCTCTTGCATAAAACCCCTCTGATTTGGGTCAGAGGATGATGAGAGTGAATGAGGAGAAATTTTTGAATTAAATATTTAAATTGATGATGAATGGAATGAATTAAGTTTTAAACTTTCATTTGTCTCTCTCAAGGGTAGGGCTTGGGGATTAGTGAGCTTGCTTGGACAACACAGCTGAGTAGAATTCAAGGAGGAAAATAGAAGAGAATGTAGGATGATTAGCAGTGCAGTGTATAATGTGACCTTATTGGTTTTTTTAGAAGCAGTTAGAAACTCCATGAAGGGACCGTGGAGGGGTAATCAAAAGGTCTGGAGTTCATGTTTGTCAGAATTACTATGAGAATACCATAGAGGTGAAGCAACAGAGATCTGGAAAGTGGCATCCAAAGTTTGGGCAATGCTTTTCTGATTGCCTACATTTTTCCCCTGAAATGGGCAATCACAGCTCTGATTCACTAAAGACATCACAATAACTGAATGGTGTTGACAGGCACTAAGGAGCTCTGAGACTTAGTGAAGAAATGTCCCTACCATCCCTTTCCTTCCCCATGGTACTGTTCAAAGATAGCAGGTGTTGATCTAAGTAAGTCCTATTGCAGAACCCTGACTGGGTCTGTTTACTTCACAGGTAATTTTCAAACAGCTGTAAGATCCAGAAAACCACAAAAAGGACAGCTAAAACTTGGTGTTCATTTAGAAGATTAATTGGAGAAATCTTTCCAAACCTCTTCAAAAAGGCAGAGAAGTGCAGTATTATTTCAGAACTCTGTCTCTTCTTGTCAGTTTGGCAGCTGTCTTTAGGCTGCTGTGCGGGCCTCAGGTAAACAATTGACTGTGAGTATTGGGCCAGATTACCTCTCTCAGGCTCAGTCCCACATTTCCCTTCCCTCTAGCCCTTCCCCACCCAGATTCCAGGCAAGTAACCAACATTCATCTCATCAGACTGGTGAGAGCCAAAGATACATAATGGTTTGGGAAATTCTATGGAAGCAGATAAAACAAACTTTACAACTCTTATGATTTCAAGGATCTCTTGAGGCCACCCTAGAAGAGATATTAACATTGTTTAAGTGGGATCCACCTCAACTTGTTCAGAATCTCAATGGAATTTTGGACAAAAGTCAGTAAAATATTAAAGTATTATATTGGTTGTCTTGATCCCCTGCACATGAACCTCCCTCGGGAGTTTGGGTGACAGATTTGCTTATTTTGCATAGTATTCAGGCATTACTGCTCTATTAAGACAATTACTACCATTAAACTCACATTAAGCTCTATTGCCAAGTCAATTTAACTCCAATTTCTAATATTCAACTTTAAGTTTTTTAAAACTAATTTTAAAAATTTGATAGGTATTGGGCAATGATTTTTCTCAATTTTACTAGTAGATGATAATGCCAGTAACAAAACTTTTACAAAATTGGTTCGTTTACCATGTTCTCACTTTCTATGATTCTAGGAAAGAATCTACTTTAAAAACAAAACCAAACAAAAAAATAGAAAAGGAGAGCATTTTTAGTATTTGTTTATTTGCATTGCTATTACACAGGGTATTATTTTTGTCCTTGTTAATAACGAGTACTACAAATTTAAAATAAAATTTGCCTTTATTCATTACTCATTACTTCTTTATAGGCTTATGTTTATATTTTAAATACAAAGCAACACATTCACAGTGATATGAGTTTCACTGGAGATATAATTTTTAGTCTATAAAATATTGATGACTATTCTCTTTTTTATCTTCAATTTCAAGATTCTTAGAGTGACTTAGTTACAGCTACTGTATATATCTTAAAAACCCACAGTGACTCATAAATTTGCATACACATATATTGAATTGAAAATAAACTGCCAGTGAATTTCAAATGCAATAATTTATTTTTCTTTTGAAGCTACAAGGGATGGTGATTTTTAATTCTGTTACCCTTCAAATGTCACACAAGTGTTTCAAAATAAAATGCAAGATTATTTATTTAAAATTTAAAATGCAACTTTATATATAACTTTTTCCCCAAAATATTTTACATATCTAATTTAGTGATTGTGTATCTAACATAAAATCATAAAATTGTACATGCTTTTAATTTCAAATGTTAAAATGAAAACAACAATATTTGAAAATTTAAAGTTACATATGTATGCATCTATAATAATAAAAACATAATATGCTAATTAGACCAGACATCCTTCTGGACATCCTTTCATCCTTCTGGACGAAGCTGGGCTGTGAAGGAAGCTTAGGTCCTGGATGCCGGAGAGAAGCCCATGTCCCGGGTTCCAGAGGGAAGCCGGTGCCTGCAGCCAGGGGAAGGAAGGCCTACTCTTGCACAGATTTCGTGCATTGGGCCTCTAGTTATATATAATTTTACATAATAAAAATAGCATCGTACTAGAAATAAAATATTCCCTCTCTCAGCAGTACTACATGTTTACAATTGTGAAAGTTACCTAACTCAGAAGTTCTTAACTTTTTGGTTTCAGGACCCATTCTATAATCTTCAAAACTATAGATGGTCCAGAAAAGCTTTTGTTAATTAAAATTAAGACTGATAAATTAAATATATGTGTACTGTTAATTCATTTTAGAAATAGAAATGTTACAAAATAATGTAAAATATTTTCATGAAAGGGATTATATTTTCAAAGTAAAAATATATAGTGAGAAGAGTAGCATTGTTATTTGTTTTCAAATAAATTGACTGTACACCTTCACAGAAGAGTGGGCTTCTCATCATTCTATCATATTTCATAAGTCATCATACTGGTGATTTCATCACACATTATGAATATTCTGAGACACTCCATTGTACATTCAGAGGAGTAGCAGTGGGGAAAATACAAATAATGTATTACTATTATTATGGAACAGGTTTGATCCCTCAGATCTCATAATCAGATTTAAGGCCCCAAATGCCCCTAGATCCCACTTTGAAAACTTTGGCCTAAACCTGCTGTGTCAACATATTTTTCTTTGCACAGGAAAGTGTTTAACTTGCTAATAACAGAATTTTTATGTTGTTGTTATCATGTGAAATTAATGACTTTCCTTTTGGGTAAGTAAAACATTTCCATTATTTTCTTTACTTTTTCTATTCACTCATCCTTATATGTTTTTAGGAACTGTACTGCTTGCTGGAGATAAAAGCATGACTAAGACATTACACTTGTCTCAATGAGCTCCAAGTCTGGAGGTTTTGATCTCACACAGCCATGCATGAAAGGATAGGACTAGAAAGACCTGCTGTCCCTACAGTTTGGCTCACACACAGTATCCTTGCCTGCACGGTGACTGCCTCACTCATGAACCACTGCACAAACACTGTGGTGACCAAGGACAGGGACTGGCAGATGTCAATTGTCTATACCATTCTAACTATTTGGTTGTTCAATGCACCTTCTCCAGTGGATGTTCTCTAGTAAGCATTGATCTTTGTACCTTACATGTTTTACCCACTCCCATAGATCCTACCATATGTCTTTCCCCCAGACATCCTGGTTTCCAATCTTCCAAACTTGCTTCTTCTAGCCCTATCTCATTATCGATTTATCACACCACAGTTCCAGATCCACCCATTTTTGCTCTTCTTGATAATCAAGTTGGATTCTGTAAATAGTTCCCATTTGCTGGTTGGCCATGTGTTAGGATTTGTCAGTGGAGGGTGCTTCTGGGGTGCTGCAAGAGGAAGAGGCTTCTCTTCCTGGGTCTTGTGTGCTATCTTCTGTTCTGATTTGATGTCTCATGGTGGCTAGCAGCATGAGACACCCAGAGGTACTAACTTTCCAAGTGACACTCATTGGGTTTTTCCAGTACCCCAGTGAATAGTTTCATCAGCACTCCACTCCCCAGGGTGGCTTCCTAGCAAGTTTGCCACCATTCCAGAGGGCAAGTTTCAGCTGCAGCCTGACACCTCTATTTACGATTATCTGTCTTGAATGTGAACTCCTTATGATTCCTGATGGCAATATGAAAAATGTATTCTCCTTATCAGGAGATTTATGCCATATATTAAAGGCTGTTTTAATCTAGTCTGGAAAAGATACCATAAATGGAACTGGGACCCCACAATCTTTGGATCTTTATATCTCAGGGTAGCAATGATCTCTCTCATTTATAGCAGATACTATTTTTTGATTATATATCTATATAGATTAGCATCAAGGATATATATCTATTCTTTGCTTCTATGACCGTTATTATTGTACAGGTCAAAGGACAAACGTGTGGGCCCTGCCAACTGCTATGTATAGCCTATTCACTTACACATATTGTACTAAAAAATTCCCAGCTTTCCTCACTTCCACTATGAGATGGGCAAGAGGCATTCTCCATTCAGTATTTGATCTCCAGATAATAACACAGGGTTATTATGAGGATACCATGAAGCTCTGTACAAGCACCAATGCAGACCCGTATTCAACAGTCTTTGAGAGATCTGAATATTCTCCTTTCCCAGTTGTAGAATTACCCGATATATGGCTGTAGGTTTGTTCAGGAGGGACTCAAGAAATCACTGCCATAGTATTGCAGGTCTGTCCCTCCTTCTGCCAGTGAGTTTTGTTTGTTTGTTTGGAGAATCGACAATTCTGAAAACTGGGTAATGGATCAAGATTTTCCATTGGGGAAGCTGACTTCAGCCTTCTCGTCATCCATTATGATGAATTCTAGCAAAGCCCATAAGCAGGTCAAATCTGTATTTCGGAAACTGTATAGTTCTCTGCTGGAAATGGCACAGCTTACTCCTGAACTTGAGGAAGACAAAGATTTTCTTTAAAGTACCTGCTTCATTTGAAGATTGTATAGTCTTCAAGCAAGTTGAGGGTTGAGCCTCTATCTTCCTGTGAGGGATAGCATGCCACTTTTGCTGGCCAAGAGTGATCCAGAGAATCTGAAGAATCAAACTCCTAAGGTGTTCTCATTTCAAATTTCAGATTTACACTCCTTCTACCAGGGCTCAGATTTTGGAATAGATTTTAGACTGAAAATGCAGCCTTCTTTGAAAGTTTGCCACTCTTACAATTAGATCCTGTGCCATGTCTACAGCTCTGTATGTTCTCTGACTACATGAGATTAGTTCCTCTTTAAGTGTTGGCAGGAAAGCTTGCCAATTCCTACATTTTGCTTTCAAATAATGGCTAATCAATCTAAATTACTGATGCATAAAATCAAGCCTGTCATTTTATCTTTTTAAGCATCAATATCATGTGGCAGTAGTAATCTAATTCCACATTCCTCTAAATTACTATTTTCTTGTATACCTTAAAAGCAAAACATGGCACTAACTTTGCACCTCCTTCCATCTGTTTCCTTTCCCAATTAACTGCAGGTGAAAGTCAGTGATTGCAGTCTACAGCATTCCAGAGACAATCAAGACTCCACCTACCAGCAATAATGTGACCTCACTGTCATCTAAGCAGTTTATAATCTGCTTCCAGATACCATCCATAGAGTCTACTTCCTAGGATTATTCCTGACATTAGGTGACCTTAGCAGAGTCACTGGGATTCTTGTGATAGTGATATAATTAAGTCTCAGGAGAAATGAATTTAAGAAAGCAAGATAGGGCAGGAAAATAAAGCTAAGCAAAAAGGAAGTCTCAGTAAGAGACCGTTTATCCTGGCCACAGGAATCTCCCAAGCATAATCCCCCTGGGCTGGGTTTTTATTCCCTGGTGTCTGAGTGGAGCTGAAGGAGAAGTCTGGGGAAGTAGGAAGAGAATAAAAGGGGAAAGGGGTATAACTTTAGGCATAGAGTTACTAGATAAAATGCAGGACCCCAGTTACATATTTAATGCTATAAGTATGTCCCAAATACTACATAAAATGTACTTAAACTAAAATGGATATGTTCTTTATTTGGAGTTCAAATCTAACTGTACCTTATATTTTTATTTGCCAAATCTGGCAAAAATACCCAGGCCACCTCCTGTTTGGTGAAGAGCAATTTGAGAAGGGAACAGCTAAACTGTTAGCTGCTATGACACTCAAAGCAGATGAAATATATTGAAGTGGCCACTAAAGGAGCCTGAGCAAGGCACCAGTGGATTTCATATGATATCCTATTAGTATTGGTGTTAAATCTGTCTGTTAGAAGAAAAGCAGGGATGCTGAATTTTGACTCAAAATACGTGTTTACAAGAAAATTAAAACAAAATGTAACAAAATAGAATCAAGGAATTGTGTCAAACCTATAATTCTAGGATAATTAATACTTGAAGAGATCACAAAGATTAGTCTAACCAAGTTATCCTATATAATAAAAACTCAGCGACCAAACAGTGGAACAACCAGAACAACTGATCGACCAGTCGCTATGACACGAAACTGACCATCAGGGGTCAGATGCTAAGCTGAGCTGAATGAGCGGCACTCCCACAGTGGGCGGGTCCCCACAGACCACATCCCCCACCAGTTCACAAATCCGTGTATGGGGCCTCTAGTGTTTTCATATTACTCAACATCCATTGGTTTTCAGTACCAGATATCTCACTTTCACTAGCATAGATAAAAGCGAATTTATTGCAAGCCATGGCTTGGCAGCTCAATTGGTCAGCGTATAGTCCTGAAATGCAAAGGTTGAGGGTTTTATCCACAGTCAGAGTACATATAAGAATCAACCAATAAATGCATAAATAAGTGTAACAACAAATTGATCTCTCTCTCTCTCTTCCTCTCTCTCTCTCCCTCTCTCTTTGTCTCTCTCCCTCCCTCTTCCTCTCCTTCCATCCTTCCCTCCCTTCATCTCTCTAAAATCTATTAATTTTTTTCAAAAGGGAATTTATTGTAATCCAAGACAAGTTATAACTCTTGAATTTAGGATTTTGTGTAGAAGGAATGTCCTTTGGCATCAGAAACAATGAGAACTAGAAACTTGATTCACTCAGCAGACTTGACTCTCTCCGTTCCATATCTTTCTTCTGTTTTCCCTTCTCTAATGACAAACTAGTGTCCAGGTAAAGACTGATTTATCTTGAATCAATCATGGCTACAATCCCACTCTCAAGTCCCTCACCTTCACTGGACCTTGATGGATGTGGTAGGTAGTAGGCGAAGAGAGAACAGAGGTGATGGGACAAGAGAAACTAAAAGGTCTCTTCTGCAGTCTTCACTGAAGAAATGAAAAAAGATTTTAGGGAAAGGATGGTGAATAGAGCAGTTAAAATAAAAAGTTAAAGTAAATGAGGTCAAATATTTTCTCCCTTCTTGAATAGAGTACATATGGAAAAAAAAATATTATTGGCAATGAAAGTTTTTATACTTATCCTTAATGTCATGTAACCATGATGGTCTTATAAACTGTCCTTAAGGGAAATGTGTTAATTTCTGAACCATAGAAGAATATTTTACATGGAAAGAGCAAGTTAATTTTAAAAACTAGGACATAGAACACTGTGAAGCTTGTAAAAGTAAAACAAAGTCAAAGATATTATGTTGATTAAAAAGAAAATAAAAGAAAATCTAGAAGAATGCCCTTCAGCCACAGAGTAAAAGTAGCATTAAACTTTAATTTCTATGAGTGACTACATGATGGTGAGAAAGTTTTCACAAAGTAGTTAGAAAAATTCCCAGCTTAAACAAAGATAACTGGGTAAGACAAATAATGGGAATGAGCACCCAGCTCTCTACTAATTTGCAAGAAATGACATTATTATTTTGACATCATTGTGACAGATGAGAAAAGACAGAGGCTTAATGGCCTTCTAAGAAAAGTTGTGAACTACTCTTTATGATCCTGCCAGAGAAAGATAAACATTGAGATGCTGGCATTCCAGTTATTTTACTGGAGGTCAAAGGCTAGAGAATCCTGGCATTATTGTAGTTATTCCTTTAATACATTGTACAAATGGGTTTGAATGGCCTAGGAATTTTTATGGTTTTAATCATGTTAGCACATTCATAATTCATTCAACCAATATTTCTCAGTATGATATAATGTTATCATAAATACATGGAATTTGAAGGTTGTAAAGGATCTTAAATGTCTAACTTCCCTGCCAAGAGAGAAATAACTTCTATTCCTGAAACACGGACATTTCTAACATATGGCGTTCCATACTTTCTGAAGCAGCTCATTACACTGTTAAACAGTTCCAATTCCTGGTAAATTCTTTTAACTTAAAGCTAAAAATTACCTTCTCAGATTTTTCACTGATTGCTTTGGTCTTATCTCTGCCCTCTGGAGATACATAAAACCTGTACACTCTTCTGTATATTATAGTATTCCAAATATTTGCAAACAATTATTATAACCTGTTAAGTATTCTCTTTTCCATGCTAAACAGTCCCAATTCCCTTAGCAAATGCTGAGTTGGTTTAAAAATATCTTCTACAATCTCAGAGGCTCTCTTCTTCTAAATCATTAAACCCCTAAGCTAAATAACAAAGCAGTTGTGCATTCAGTTCAAAATAGAGTAGGATTTATTTCCTTCTTGATTAATACAACTTAATATAATGCAAATTATAAAATAAATCATCCTACTTTCTTTCGCTATCTTGAAATCATTACTTTTTGGAAGAAATTAATACATTAATCAATATATATTTTAAATCCTAAAACTTTTCATATGTTTTTCTATATAAAATATTTTGTCATGTTTTTTTTAAAGACAATTTTTAAAAATATATTTTTATTGATTTCAGAGAGAAAGGTAAATGAAAAGAGAAAAACATCAATGATGAGAGAGAGAATCATCAATTGGCTGCCTTTTGCATGCTAGGGATTGAACCAGTACCTCAAGCCTGTGCCCTGACCTGGAATCAAATTTTGACCTTGGAGTTCATAGGTCACTGCTCAACCATTGAGCAACACTTGCCCCACTTGAAAGACAATTTAAAAAAAAAAATTTCAATTTCCCTGCATATATAATTTTGGTCTCAGTCATCTGGTTCTCACATATTACAATCTTTTTGAACCTAAAATCTGCCATTAATACATTAATCATCTCATCTAGTGTTATCATCCATGAATCCTTTAAATATTTTTGAGTACTTATTAATTATAAGACACCACGATAGGTGTGAATGATAGAGTGCTCTGCTCTCACAGAGATTATAATATAGTGGGGTATGGATATGATTTGCATATCTAATTTTATTTTTTTACTTTTTTAAATATATCTTTAAAGATATCAGAAAGGAAGGAAAAGGGAGAGAGAGAGAGAGAGAGAGAGAGATAGAGAGAGAGAGAGAGAGAGAGAGAGAGAAAGAGAAACAACCATGATGAAAGAGAATAATTGATTGGCTGCCTCCTGCACATCCCCTACTGGGGATTGAACCTGCAACCTGGGCATATGTCCTTACATATTCCAGGCTGGAATCAAACCTGGGATCTTTTAGTCCGCAGGCTGATGCTCTGTCCACTGAGCCAAACTGGCTAGGGCTGCATAGCTAATTTTAATCAATCTTTGCAAATCTCAGCATTCATTTAATTTGCTATAATAGACTTTATATAGACATATTTAGTACAGTATCTATATAATTTGTTACATATTCGGTAGAGTGACTATATAATTTGTTAAAGTTGGGGAGGTTTTAGGAGAGGAAGGGGTGTTACCTATCTAATATAATAAAAGTGTAATATAGAAATTGACCATTTCTTCAGGATGCCTAAGCAATGCCCACCAGCCAATCAGAGCAACTGTATGCAAATTAACCCAGCCCAGATGAAGGCCAGAAGTCATGGAGCTGCTAGAGTAAACAGGCAGCTTCCATTGCACCAGGAGTAAAACTGTTTGCAGGCTGGGCTTCTCCCAGCTCCAAGCAACGACATATTTGCAACATTGTCTCAATTATAGAAGCCACAAGCTGAAGCAGACAGGAGGCTTTCTTACCTGCCTAAGCCTCAGCTTAAAGTAACAGTGTATCAATTATAGAAGATAAATAAACCCCAGAAACCTGCTTCCAGCCAGCCTTGCTGGGACTTTGGGTCAATGGGAGCTGTGGGCAGCCTGAAAGCCTGGAAACAGCCCTCAGTCCATCACCCATGCTGGCCACACCCCAGTGGGGTGAGAAACCCCACTGGGGGACTTGGCCAGCCTGCAAACAGCCATCAGCCCCTCACTCAGGCTGGCCATGTACCCCAGTAGGGACCCAAAACCTGAAGGGACTGTGGGCAGCCTGAAAGCCTGAAAATGGCCCTCAGGCCCATACCCAGGCTGGCCACACCCAATGGGGTGAGGGACCCCACTGAGGGGCTTTGCCAGCCTGCAAACAGCTATCAGCCCCTCACCCAGGCTGGCCAGGTACCCCAATAGGGAACTGAACACTGAAGGGACTGTGGGCAGCCTGAAAACAGCCCTCAGCCCCTCACCCAGGCTGGCCACACTCCCATGGGGTGAGGGTCCCACTAGGGGGCTTGGCCAGCCTGCAAACAGCTATCAGCCCCCTACCCGGGCTGGCCAGGCACTCCAGCATGTGGACATCCCCCGAGGGGTCCCAGACTGTGAGAAGGCACAGGCTGGGCTAAGATAACCCCCTTCCCTAGTGCACAAATTTTTGTACACCAGGCCCCTAGTGGATAAATAAATGTAACTAAAATGAAGGATTTGTGGTAGAGCTTCTCAGTGATAGTATAGGTATATTGATGGAGGAGGGAGGCTGGTTGTGTTTTCTGCAGCAGCAACTTTAGATGTTATATTTAAGGAAACAATGTGGTGGTTTTACATCCAAATAACTACAGGCATACTACCAAATTCTTTGGCAACTTAAAGCTTTAGAGTTTGCTGAATTAAATAACAAAATTTATTAAATATCTAGGTATTTTGAAATGACAAAACATTGAAAAATTAATCTGAATTTGCCTCATATGAAGAATCAAGAAGACAGAATTGAACCTATTAAATATGTCTTGTATTTTTGAAATATACCCTTAAAAAACTGAAGATATTACTAATCTAAGAAATGCTAAATATTTAACTTACCACCTAAAATGTAAGGCTTCTAAGAGCTTAAAGTTCAAATTAAGTTAGGAGAAATTATATGATTATGATAATAAAATGCATAAAGTATAGAAATTTATTTTTGAGAAAATAATTCTTGAATTTTTTCTAGAAAAATTAACAGTTCTAAATATATAGTAGTCTTTATATGTACTGCATGTGGTAAAATTTCAACCTAGGTCTAATTTAAAAAGAGGTTTAATTCTATAGTCTGAACCAAATTTTTAATATAAAAACCAGTTTAAATTTAATTGATATCTTTTAGAATAATTACAAAAAGTATATAATATAATCTTTGGTCTTTCCAAGTTAAATTTCAAGACTTTACCCAAGAGATGGCCTTGCGACATTTTAAGGGCCCTGGAATAATTCAAGGATTTATTCTCTCTTTTTCAAAGAAATATTTTTGAATTAGGTCCATCTAATATACTTGAAATCACATAGAAAGCATTATCAAATAAAAATTAATAACTATATTTTATTTATATACATATACTTTAAATGTTATAAAGATTTTAACCTCTAAGGGAGAGCAAGACAAAGTTGCTGAATATTTCTTAAGCAGAACCAGATTATTCAGCAGTGGAATTTTAAAACAGAATTTTAAGATAAAAACCCTCAGGCAGCCTGCTTTTTAAATAGGCTGGGGTTGGGACAACATCCATACTTCATAGGTCAAATATATAAGTTTGCTTACTTTGCTTTTTCAATAAAGATGTCTACTTTAATTACTTAATAAATTAGCTTTTTACAATATAATCAAGGTCTCGTACTATTTCAATTATATGAGAAGCCAATATTTTTATAAGCAATTGGCTTTAATGAAGGCCAAAGTAAAATTTGCATACATATGCAAATAAGCACTAGCCAAAAAAAATGCTGTTTAAAAGTAAATTCTAAGCTTAATAAGAAGGAGAAATTTTAAAATCTCCTCAGCTACTATTTACAAAGTAAACTACAAATTATTATTCAAGCATTAAATCTCATCATTAATAAGACATCATAAGTAAAAAGAAAGTCACTTAAAATGTATACATGGCAACACTGGCTACCATCTTAAAAGTAACCAAGGTTATTGCTCTGTTTGAAAGAAAGAAAAAAATTAAAAGTGAATTCCCTAAATGTGACCTAGAAATTACTCTGGGAGAAAATAAAGAGAAATTCCCTATAAATATCTGGATAACTGTAATTAAAAATCAATGTGTTAGGCCTCAAAAAGTATAGAAAATAGTTTACATTTTGCCTCTCTAAACAAAGCTTATGTCAATATACTCAAAGACTGATAGCAGAAATTCAATTATTGTTATTTATGTCCACACTAAGGACAAATGAAGTTAGAAAACAAGCCTTATTTCAGGCTGATTTAAATTGGCAAATTGAAATAAGTGAATATTCAGGGGAACTTAATTGTACCAGGCAGGAACCTATTCCTGGAGCATTAACTATTTTTCCCTGATAGTTCAACTCATAGTAAAAGCTGCTTATTATGGAATGAATCCAGAGCAATCATACTTCTCTGCAAAGAATTAAATTAAAAGTTATCAAGACTGCATTATAGGATTTCCAAAAGACTCTTAATATTATTTAAAACAAAAAAGAAGGGATAGTGGAGAATTATCCTGTAAGTAAATTACATAAAGCCTTAATTACTTTAAATGTTTTCACTTTAAAATGTTTTCACTTGTAATATTGATAGCAAGACACCCATGGTGTCAGAATAAGCCAAAGGAAAATAGTTTTCAAAATGAAAAGATCCTGAGTCTAGTTTATTGTAAGGCATGGCTATAGTCAAGCCTTGGACTGGACTGTTGGCAAAGCCACAAACAAGTCCCAGCTTAGAGGGTATAGCCCTCTTAGCATAATAGGCTTGACCTTATGACCTTATCTGGGTAATTTATGGACTGAGGGAGATCAGCAAGTGCTGCCAAAACAAGTGAAATTCATAAGAACATTGTAACTCTGGTGACCACTACCTTGTTTACCTCTGGCTGTAAAATAAAGGCTCAGCTTGTTGTCTGGATCTCTCTGTGTGGCCTCAGCCAGGCACAGGAAGATCCACCTAGACCCAGCTTATTCTCTTTGTCTTTTCTACATCCTTCACCACCCCCTCCCCCAGGCTCAGTGAACCCTCTTCTGTGCTGGCACAGCACAGTATATGGAAGGTAGGGTTCCTTTATTAACCTTTGGTCGAGAATATGCTTGTATATTTCCAGAAACCTCCTCCAAGCTGATGTAGACTCCTGCAATAATGGATCTGAGAGAGGAACTGACCAGACTACTCTAACCACAGATAGAAGTGTACCCAAACAACACACTGATGAGACAGAGGAGAAACAATCTAGAGATGGGGGTTGGTAAAGACACCTTGCCATACTAGCGATCATCAGTTGTGTGTTGGTGCAAGTTGCCCTGGACAAAGCCAAAGGTCAGACCTGCATTGCCATTGCTCATTGTTTGTCCACCATCCAGAACTGGGATATCGTTGCTATCATGTCACAGGGGACAATGATTGAGAAGGGAACCCCTAAAAAACTGTTGGACAGTGATTGGAAAGGGGACTCAAAGACCTGTTGGCCCACAAAGAAGCTTACTGTAGACTGATTCCTTTGATGCCTGGTGGCAATTTAAAAGGACATGATAGAACTCAATCCTTTTCATTGAATCTAAAAGTCTTAAAAGGACCTGAGCACTGCAAATGGAATACACTCTGCTAAATTTATTAAGAAAACAAAAAGGGTGATATGCTGGGATATGACTAGCATATCATAATAAATGTGAGAAGTCCTTAGAAGGCTGATGGACTTTGATATTCAGCAGGACTGAAAATCTGCATATTATTATTTGTTGCTGGCTGAACAGCTAAAGGCAATTCCCCTAACCTGATAATCCTTTATTGTTTACCAAACCTTACCACTGATGTGTGCTTGCTTTGCTAAAGGGCAAATGTTTATTGTAGTAAATAGAAAGCCATGTGTTTGGAGATTCAGGGTGCCACTCCTCTAGAGGGTGAGATCTCTGCCTGGCTTTCTACCATGCCTTCTAAATTTATTTTTTTTCTAGTTTATCCATTTATGAATAAGCCCATTCTCCAGATTCCTGAACACTTGCTGCCAAAGGCAAGGTAGAGGTAAATGGTATTGGAGAATATAAAAATAAAATACTAAGACAATATCAAGCAATACCAAAAATGGAAATAAAGTAGTTACCAATGACCAAATAACAAATGGGGGAAAAAGAATATAAGGAGCAGGTAAAATGTAAATTCAACCCATAGTATATAATTTCATAAGCCTGACAAGGTAGCTCAGTCAGTTAGTGCATCAACCCCATAGACCAAGGTTGTGGGTTCGATCTCCAGTCAGGACACATACAAGAATCAACCAATGAATACATAAATAAGTGGAACAACAAATAGATGTTTCTCTCTCTCTCTCTCTCTCTCTCTTCCTTACTCTAGCTCTCTAAAATCAATTAATAAAATGTTAAAACAATCACAGTATATAATTTAATTGAGGGTAAGTCATGTAAACACTAAATAAAGTCTGAGATTATAGGACTGAATAAAACATCAAAAGTCATTTTAGCCTGGCCAGTGTGGCTCAGGTGTTGAGCATCAAGCTATGAACCAGGAGGTCATGGTTCAATTTCAGATCAGGGCACATGCCCAGATTTCAGGCTCAATCCCCAGTAGGGGGCATACAAGAAACAATCAATCAATGATTCTCCTCATCATTGATGTTTCTATCTCTATCGCCCTCTCCTTTTCTCTCTGAAATCAATAAAAATATATTTTTTAAAAAAGAATCATTTTATGTAAGATGACACAGAGGGTCTGCTAGATCACATCCTGGGACATAAAAAGGTATCAATTTAAAGGATTAAATTTAAACCAAATACTTTTTATTGCGATTGAGTAAAATTGTGATTTAGTAAAATATAACTCAAATATCTAAATATTTGAAAATTAATAACAGGAACAGATATATGGTTCACTGGTGACATAAAGTCTTGTTTAAACTGTATAATAAAAATACATATAAATTTATGTGGTATACAGAACAAGCAATGCTTATAAGGAATGTTATAGCTTTCCATTCTTACCTTAGAATGGAAGAATATTTTAAAGTAAAAATATAAGCTCTAACCTCAAAAAAAACCTAAACTTCTATGTATTAACTTATTGTTATCCACTTTATCTGTGTTAACAATTTGAAAGAAGTTTTTAAATACTCTAATATCAATATATTTCAAGTTCTCCTTAGATCTTCTCCTGTTTGTGCTTCCTGAAAGTTTTGCTGTGTTTCTATATGCATGAATATTAATATATAAGCTACTGCATTTTATATTTTGAATATTATCATTATAATGGTTTCTTGGTTTTATCATTTTATGGTCTGATTTCTAGTCTGTAAAATATCATAAAATTGATCCAGCCATTATTTAATTAGTATTTGTCTAGTAAGTATGTGTCCTTTTTACTCTTTCAACCTTTCAGAAATATCTTTAAGGGTTCTCTGGCTCATAGAATAGTGTTGTATTTTTTGTTAAGCAAACAATTGTTTTCTCATAATATTTCATTTGACCAGGTAAATATATTCAACCCAAATTTTATCAGAGAGAGAGATATTGATATGTATTATGTGATGTAATGTTTTTTTTCTCTTTTCTGTATATCTCTATACATGATGATTTATACATATAAAAGGCTAATATGCTGTGTCCAATCATTTGACCAGTCGCTATGATATGCACTGACCACCAGGGGGCAGATGCTCAATGCAGGAGCTGCTATGACACACACTGGCCATTTACAGAGAAATGGCATCATGGACCTGGTGCCCACAAAGTGACACTTGGCTTCCCCCAAGTAGGACACAGGCCCTGCCACCACTTTGGAGCAATAGCCCACCAAATTGCAGCCAATGCTATTGAGACCCCATGGTACAAAATGCGGCCCACAGCCCAGCCCAGCCTGGAAAGGGTGGCCGTGGGTGCCAAGTAATGACGTCACATAGCAACGCCCAGCTTCCTCTCCCTAGTGACAACAAGTCTCCTTGCAGTTTCTTCAGCCTAGGAACATGACTTGCTTTATAGCCAGGTGCAAAAATTTCACACTTTAACCAAAGGTCTGTGAAGCATTTTCCCATGTCTCATCTCATTTGATCCTCACAGAAGTCCTAGAGTAGGTAGATAAGAGACTGCATAGAATCCTATTTTCTTTTCGTTAGCAAGACAATGGAGATTTAGAAAGTTTAGAAACTTGACCTGACTGAAAAAAGTAAGAAATGGTAGACCTTGAAAATTATTTCAAGTTTTCTCACTGCACAGAATATAGTCAAATACTGCTGCAGTTAAATATTTTACGCTTTGTTCTCCCTGTGTGATCTACAATAATAATCTGCTTTGTGTTGATATGTACTGCTGTATTGCTGACAATTACCTGAAGGAGAAGTTGGGATGCATCACTGGGTTGGAAAAAGTTTAACTACATCAGAAAGCAAGTCTAATTAAGCAAGCTTATTCTATACTAGAGGCCCTGTGCACAAAGGGGGTCCCTCAGCCCGGCCTGTGCCCTCTTGTAATCTGGGACCCCTCGGGAGATGTTCACCTGCTGGCTTAGGCTAGCTCCCCGGGGAATAGGGCCTAAGCTGGCAGTCAGATATCCCCCTGGCAGCCCAGGGGCCCTCAGGGGATGTCCACTTGCCAGTAGGAAGAAGGTCTAAGCTGCAGTCAGACATCCTTAGCACTGCTGAGGAGGCAGGAGAGGCTCCCACCACCGCTGTACTGGCAGCCATCAGCCTGGCTTGTGGCTGAACAGAGCTCCTCCTGTGGGAGTGCACTGACCACCAGGGGACAGCTTCTACATTGAGCGTCTGTCCCCTGGTGGTCAGTGTGTGTCATAGTGACCAGTCATTCCCATTGGTTCTGCTGTTAGGGTCAATTTGCATATTACCCTTTTATTATATAGGATAGAGGCCTGGTGCATGGGTAAGGGCTGGCTGGTTTGCCCTGAAGGGTGTCCCGGATCTGGGTGGGGTCTTGCTGGGGTGCCTGGCCAGCCTGAGAGAGGGGCTGAGGGCCGTTTTCAGGCTGCCCACAGCTTTTTCAGGGTTTGGGTTCCTACTGGGGTGCCTGGCTGGAAGCAGGTATCTGGGATTTATTTAACTTCTATAATTGAAACTCTGTTGCCTCGGTCACCTGCTCGAAGCCTGGGTTGCCCCTGGCAACCCTAGATCCCAGCCTGGCAGGTATCTGGGGTTTGTTTATTTTCTATAATTCAAACTTTGTAGCCTTGAGTAGAGCTCTGGCCCTGCAGGGCCCTGGCTTTCTCCATTGCTGGGGCAACTCCAGCTCCATGGCCGCTGCCATCTTAGTTGAGGTAATTTGCATATTTGCTCCTGATTGGTTGGTGGGTGTGGCTTGTGGGCATAATGGAGAGAGGGCTAATTTGGATATTACTCTTTTATTATATTAGATATATAAAAGGCTAAGTTGATTCACACATGCACAATACATATAAGGGTTTTGCTGGCGCCAGTTGCACATGTGTTTTTTGGTCTGTCATTGTCTATCATGAATTTGGTTGACACTTCTATTATAGAGAAAGGGTGAATAGCTATACTCAGATATTTCTTCTAATTAATTTCCTTTCAATATGCATGAATTTGTGCAACGGACCACTAGTATAATTATAATTAAGATATGATGTAGATCTTAATGTACATTAACATGCAGGGAGGCAATCTTTTATTTTTATCTGGAACATTATTTTCTTATTAACATATTAATAAAATATCTCTAATTTTCTTTTTTTTCATAACTAATGGTTTCTTACTTTAAACATTATGATCATTTGTACATCTATTTCCTCATTTATCATAACATCTCATTTAAACTAATACACTTTTTCTTCAGTAAATGCAGGAAATAATAAACTTCCTTTTATTTTTCACATGGTATTTTCACTCAGTACCAATTTATATTTTCTTATGTCTATATTGTCAAAATATGTCAACATAACATAACACAATGTCATTTTTAATTCTACCAATTAGGCTGAGTTTTACAGGTAAATTTATAGTCAATGTTCAACAAAGCCACATGCTGATGATTATCTATTTATTTTTCTTGTCCCAAGCACAGTGAGTATTTGCCTTCTGAAAATGGGCTCTTGAGAACAACATCCAGAGAATCTTGCATATGCATAGCAAGGTTCTGCAGTCACTATACTTAAAAGTCAGTTTGCCTGGCTATAGAATCAATGACTATACTGGATTTCTTTGTGCAGGCTAAAATGTTTCTCTATTACCTCATGGCATAGGGCAGCTGTGGAGAAATCTGCGGCTAATTTTATTGTCTTTGTCTTATAAATCAGTATGCTTTCTTTTCCTTTCTGAAGGTTTACGTCAAAGTTTAACAGTAGTTATAGAATATGTCTTGATATTGACTGTTCTGAGGTATTTTTCCTAGTTATGTGGTACAAAATTTTAATATATAGATTTAAGTCATATTTTAATTCAGAGTTTACACATTAATTATAAATATTAGTATTTGTTCTGTTTTGATTTTTCCTAATGGAGGCCCCTGTTATCTGTACATTGGACCTTTGTTGTCTATCTTCTATAACTATCACCTTTTCATATTTTTAAATTCTTTTTTCAATATCTCTTTCTTTTCCTCCTTTCTCCTTTGTATCTCCTATTTATTTTATAATGTTATTTGTGACATTTATTCACCCTTTAATGTTTTCTAGGTTAATCTTCAATATAAAAATAAATATTTTTGTCATTTCTGACATATTTTTGCTTATTAGCTTTTTAAGTTTTTAAAATATATCTGATTTATAATTTCTTTATTCAATGCTGTTTTATTTATGCACTGGTTATATTTTAGAATCACATTATCTTGTTTTTAATAATTGGCTTAAATTTTATATTTGTTTTAAAGCATGTGGTTCTACTTATCTTTTATTACCTCTAATTTTGGTCATTATTCTTTTGGGTCTTATAATAAATATTTCTTATTTTTTCTCAACCAATATTCCTGTATTTTTCAATATAACTTCTACTCTGAACAATTTCTTCTCAGTGTTGGTTTTTATTCTCAAAAGGATCCTCCTTTGATTAATTTGGGAGTTCCTGCATTACAGAACATTCTGGCATCTATTCATCTTTCCACAGTTCTCTTGTATTTGCCTGTGAATTGGAGCATGATAATCTCTTCCCTAATTTTGGCTGTGTTCCCAGAGCATTCTGTTGAGATTTACATTTAAGTTGTACCCCTCAGTTTGGTAGAGACAACTTGTTAACAATAATGTTTTGGAGCTCTCTTGCTATTTGAAAGGTAGAATTCCCTTGGCTTTTCCTCCTATTCCTCTCAAATAGTTATTTTTACCACACATCTTCTAGCTTTCAATAAATGCTTTTCACTCACCTTCTGTAATTGTTTGTAAGTATCTCATTTTGGTAGCAAAGCACTCAAGCTTAGTTATTGAAGGTATTCATAGAGATTCAAACACTGCATTCCACTAGCCTGCCTAGCCCACTAATATTTTTATCTCAATACTGAACAATAAATGGCAAATTCTCAGCAGATGAACCTTAGAATGGAACTGGATAAACATTTTAAACAGAGGATTTAACCAATTTGCTGAGGTAAAGGGTTGTACATCATGTTCAGAAATCAAATAGTTCTCCAGAAAATGAATTATGTGCAGTTAACACATTTAAGGTGAACTTAGAATTTTTTTGGCAGCTGGGTAATAGGGCTCTGAATGATGGCATAATAGATTTCTTGTTATTACTATTTATTATTTTCTTTTTCTCATCATATTTCTTCTGTTATTGTTATAAAGCTTCCCTTTAAGCACTGGATTGTGACAGATGTTTAATGAAAGTGTTATTCAATGCCATAGTTTTTCAGCAGAAAGACAATATGCAAATTTAAATCATAAATAACTGAAGTAGTAGATGTTTTTTCAAAGAAAAACATAAGTAGTAACTTAAAAAGATAAAAATATAATGGCATTAGATTTAAAGGATTGTAAAATTGAAGGATACAGAATCCCAATCTGTTTCATTATTCTGGAGAGTTTAATTTTGTTTCATTAGAGTATCTACCTAGACAGAGAAGAAAGTGTGTATAAGGCAAATTAGGAAAATAACTCTGCCAAGAAGCAATATATAACTACAACATATCTGCTGAAAGATAAATAAATGCCGTTGATAACAGGTTATCTTCCAAATCATCGACATTAAGGGGGAATTGGTTCAGTGAATTATGACTCCATACTTTTAATGGAATATTGTTCATACAATGTTGTTTTTAAAAGTTATAATAAAAATGAAATATGTTCATGTTAAATGGTGTTGATGCATGTGTTTATATGTTTTGTTAGGGGAAGGCTGACTCCCACTCAGTGTTTCTTTCCAAGTTCATTGGTGAAACACTCCTGACATATCATTTTAATCTTTCTCTCTTCAATGTACATGGATAATTTTAACATTATTTGTTTTTTGTTTCTTTCACAAACCAAGAATGGAGTTGTTTTAATGAATCCCCACAAAATAATTTCCCTGGTTCATCCAGGGATTCGCAAATTCTCAAAGGCAACTATTTGAAAACAGACACACAAGTTTAAATTGGGATAATTCACATTTCAAAAGTCCCTTCTAATTTCAATTTATAAGATACTCATGTAGTTACCATTACTCAGAAAAATATGAGCTATTGTTCAATTTTTTAAATATAAATTCATTATAGAATGAGGGCACAGTACAAAACTGAAATGCTAAATTGTGGGTCTAGATATAAGTGAAATTATTTGAATGAATAAGGTAATTACATGTAATTTTGGTTTTTATTCACCTGAACTAAATTTGATGACCCAACTTTAGGAAGATTACAAAAAATTCTAACAGATTAAATAATGGTACAATTTTAAAAAGAGTTAGAATTAATATAACTGAAGTGATTAAGAGCTCAAATTTGGAAAATTAGCAAAAAATGATTCCTAATTTAAGAATTATATGAACACATGAACATTATACAAATATTAGGGGCCCGGTGCACAAAAATTTGTTCACTCAGGAAGTCCCTCAGCCCGGCCTGTGCCCTCTCCCAGTCTGGGACCTCTCAGGGGATGTCCACCTGCTGGCGTGCCTGGCCAGCCTGGGTGAGGGGCTGATGGCACTGCATGGGAGACCCAGAGGAGGTGAGGATGGTGGGAAAAAAGAAAGGGGAATGGCACCAAACACCAGTCGCTCCAGCCTTTCCAAAGTTTCACTTTTTGTCTGTGGGTTCACTCCCAGGTCCTGTGTGACCTTTCCCAGGATAAGTAGCTTTATCAAGCAGGGGGGCAGCTGGGCACTGCAAGGTAAGGGCGAGTTGCATGGTCCGGGGCACAAGACATGCTGCGGTGCATGGGGCCAGGCCTGCCCCGGGCTGGGGACAATGGGAGAGGGAGTGCCTGGGCACCTCATCCTATGCCTTAGCCTTCACCTCAAGCTACCACTGCCACTGTCCTGGCTGCCTCCTCCCAGAGGTTCTGTTACAAATCCTCCTTCCTTCCCCTCCCACCCTCCTCAGGTGCATGTGCTTCTGCAGTGGCAGCAGCATGGGTACAGGGTGTGGAGTGTGTATCCTGCTTGGGCAGAAGGGCCCATGGTGCAGAAGTGCCAGCCACAACGCAATTACAGATTACACCATTGAAGGGAGACCTCGAGTTTTTTGGGAATCTCAGATTGCGATCTGGGCCAGGTTGGAAACCTTTCCTGTGTGACCCCAGCCTGGGCCTTTCTGGGCACCCAGGGGGTGGGGCCACACCCAGCTGCTTAGAGCTTTCATGGAATCCCAGTTGTCGCTGTGGAAGGGTCCTAGGAATCCAGTTATCCAAGCCCCATTTTACAGTTGGGGCAACTGAGGTCAAGAGAGAAGGAGGGGCTCCCCAGAAGTCAGTCACTAAAGGCTGAACTGTAATAAAAATAAATGGCTCACAATGCCTAACTTCCATTCTGCAACATTTCTCCAGCACCCACAGACCAGCAGCAGGGGCAGTTGGGGGAGAGCAGGCTGGCAGTTGGGGATGATCAGGCTGACAGGCAGAGTGGTTAGGGGCAATCAGGCAGCCAGGAAGGTTAGCAGTTAGGAGCCAGTGGTCCCGAACTGTGAGAGGGATGTCTGACTGCTAGTGCAGGATTGGGCCTAAATCAGTAATCTGACAATCCTTGAGGGGTCAGATTGGAGAGGGTGCAGGCCAGGCTGAGGACCCCTCCCCGCCATGCACTTGGCCACTAATCTTAACTAATAAAAGTGTAATATTGAAATTAATCGTTTCTCCAAGGTGGGGTAAGCCACGCCCACCAGCCAATCAGAGCGGCTGTATGCAAATTAGCCCAGCCAACATGGAGGCCGCCACTCATGGACCTGAGTAAACAGCAGCTTCCATTGTGGCAGGAGTGAAAGTGAAACTGCGCCCGCTCAGCTTAAACTGGCTCTAGCGAAATACATGTTTGCAACATAATAACAATCCTGGAATCCTCGGGAGCTGAAGGAAACAGCAGGCCTAAGAGTAACATTGTCTCATTATAGACACCACGAGGTGAAGGAGAGAGGAGGCGTCGTTAGCCGGCTTAAAGAAACAGCATCAATTATAGAAGATAAACAAACCCCTGAAACCTGGGCCCGGCCAGCCTTGCTGGGACATTGGGTGAATGGGAGCTGTGGGCAGCCTTAAAGCCTGAAAGCGCCAATCAGCCCATCACCCACGCTGGCCACAACCCAATGGGGTGAGGGATGTTCCTGGGGGGCTTAGCCAGCCTGGAGACAGCCATCAGCCCATCATCCAGGCTGGTCAGGCACGCCAGCAGGTGGACATCCCCAGAGGGGTCCCAGACTGTGAGAGGGCACAAGTCGGGCAGAGGGACCTCCCGAGTGCACAGAGCGGCTGCAGGGCGGAACAGCGCAGGACCCAGGACCCATGAGTGGGAAAGAGGCAGCAGGGTTGGCGGCCTGCTTGGCGGCTGCCCAGGCCCTTTGAGGGGCATTGGGGAGTGGGAAAGAGGCAGTGGGGGTCAGGGGCTTTCTTGGCGGCTTCCCAGGCCCTTTGCAGGGCACCGGTGAGTGGGAAAGCAAGGCAGCAGGGGCATCTTGGCCTGCCTGGCGGCTGCCCAGGCCCTTTGCGGGGCACTGGGGAGCAGGGAAGCAAGGCTGAAGTGGCCGGGGTCCTGCTTGGCAGCTCCCCAGAACCCTTGGCGGCACTGGGGAGTGGGAAAGGAAGGCAGCAGGGGACCGGTGAGTGGGAAAGAGTCAGTGGCCTGCTTGGAGGCTCCCCAGGCCCTTTGGGGGGCACTGGGGAGCGGGAAAGCAAGCTCTTGGGGGCTGGGGCCTGCTTGGCAGCTCCCCAGGTCTCTTCCAGGGATCAAGGAGCAGGAAAAGGCTGGCCTGACCACGAGGCGGGGTTTTCCCTGCTTCCTGTGGCTGGAGGAAGATGGGCAGTAGGCAAGCTTGGGAGGCAGGCAGCACCCAGCCCTGGCCACAGCTCAAAAAAAGAGAACAACATGCAGGGGATGGCAAGAGTCTGAGAGATCAACATAGAGGGGGTGCCTGCTCCAAGCCTGGGGGCAGGCCCCCAGCAGGTAGACACACACAGGAGGACTGCTCTGAGCCTCAGATGCGGCTGGGGGCAGGTCCCCAGTGGCGACACACACACACACAAAAGGCACCTGGCAGACTGGGGCCATCATAGGACATCCACTGAGGGGTTCCAGCCTGTGAGAGGGGGCAGGCTGGGCTGAGGAACCCCCACCCTCCCCCCCGTGTATGAATTTCATGCACCGCGCCCCTAGTCCTGTATAATAAGAGAAACATGCAAATTATACATGCCTTTGAGATGCCCACCAACTAATCAGGACTGAGTATGCAAATTAACCCAACAAAGATGGCAGGTAATTTGCATACTCAGAGCAGAGTGGGAGAACCGGAAATTTGGGGGGACATGGCTCCCTTGGTGGGGGAAAACCCATAGCATGGGGAGCACCAGGAATGCTGGGAATCATAGTTCTGATGGCAGACGGATCTCCTAGACATTAGAGCAAAGTGAGCCTGGAGCAAGTTACTATTGTGGTGGGGGATGGAGGGAAAGAAAAGGTGAGAGACATAAGTAAAATCAGTGTCTAGGAAAAATTAAAGGGAAGATACCCTGAAATTTCTAGGAAATCTCCACCAGTGAAGTGAAGAAAAAAAAAGCCTCTATTATTCTGTGAGCAACAAACCAAACTAAGTTGGGGTCTCAGACAATTCACTCATATGATTGTAAAGAGACAGAAACTCCCAGATTGGAGAGGGTGCAGGTTGAGCTGAGGGACACCCCTCTCCATTTCCCCTCACACACCACTAGTGCACAAAACGTTGTGCACCGGTCCCCTAGTATATATACAAAAGCCTAAGTGACCAGGACTGCAGGACACCTAGACGACTGAATTAAACCCAGTAGGTATGATGTGCACTGATCACCAGGAGGCAGATGCTCAATGCAGTAACTGCCTCCTGGTGGTCAGTAAGCTTCCACAGCAGGAGTGTCACTCAGCTGACAGGTGCCAGATGCCGGGCTCACTGCTGGTGAGTGCAGCTGAGGTGGCAGGAGCCTTTTCTGTGGACACTCCCCCTGTGCACCCGAGTGTAGTGGTGGCATCAGGCACAGCAGGGCCTGGATTAGCAGGAATGGCATGGCACCCAGCCTTGGCTTGGTCTCCTCCCTGGCTTCCTGCTATTTTGTGCACTACTTCATGCTATGTGGGATCAACACAGACAGCAGGCTGAAGTCTGATGAGCTGGTGGATAAGGCTGGGGGCAGCATCAGAGAAATCTGCTGATCACTGCACACCAGGCTGAGGGACCCTACAGTGCATGAATGTGTGCACTGGTCCTCTAGTTTTGATATAAGTGCTGAAACAAAAGTAGAAACCTGACTTCCATACTGGGACTATGCAGTCGACTAGCAGATACACTGAATTATTTCCTGCCAAAATGTTTGTTGATCTATATCTTGCTCTATGATCAACATGAGGAAAATGGTTATGTTCTACTGATTATGATGCATTTTATTCACAACTATAACATAATCAGTATATCCATGTATGTAGAGATTCAATTTTTTGTCAGTAATATTTACCAGGCTGAAAACTTCATCCTCAATTTCTTTAGTCCCTGTGTAAGAAAATTAGAGATATCTACTATAATTAAAGAATCTTCATGTCTAGTAATTTATAAGCATCTTATCTAATAAAAGAGTAATATTGAAATTGACCGTTTCTCCAGGATGCCTAAGCCACGCCCACCAGCCAATAAGAGCAGTTGTATGAAAATTAACCCATCCAAGATGGAGGCCAGCAGTCACAGAGCTAGAGAAAACAGGAGGCTTCCCTTTCACCAAGAGTAAACTGTCTGCCTAGGCTGGCTGGGCCTCTCTCTGCTCATGGCAACATTGTTGCAATTATAGAAGCCATGGAGCTGAAGCAAACAGGAGGCTTTGTTACCTGCCTAGACCTTGGCTTAAAGCAACAGTTTCAATTATAGAAGATAAATAAACCCCAGAAACCTGATTCCAGCCAGCCTTGCTAGGACATTGGGTCAATAGGAGCTGTGGGCTACCTGAAAGCCTGAAAATGGCCCTCAGCCCCGCACCCAGGCTGGCCAGGTACCCCAGTAGGGACCCGAACCCTGAAGGGACTGTGGGCAGCCTGAAAACGGCCCTCAACCCATCACCCAGGCTTCCCAGGCACCCTGTAGGGACTCGAACCCTGAAGGGACTATGGGCAGCCTGAAAACAGCCCTTAGATGCTCACCCAGGCTGGCCACACCCCAATGGGGTGAGGGTTCACACTGGGGGGCTTGGCCAGCCTGCAAACAGCCATTAGCCCTTCATCCAGGCTGACCAGGCACACCAGCAAGTGTACATCCCCAGAGGGGTCCCAGACTGCAAGAGGGCACAGGTCAGGCTGAGGGACACCCCAAGTGCACAAATTTTTGTGCACCCTAGTAAGTATACAAGAATAATAATTAGCAATGGTTTTCATTCATATCCTCTGGAATGGTAGACTTTTCTGAGGGTTCCTAGTCCATGAATTTCTAATAGTGCTTTATATTAAAAATTGGGCATAAAAGAAAAAGCTCTCAACAACTCAAGACTATTTTCGATATCATATATTATATCATATATCATATATCGTATCTACACTAATAAAAGAGAAACATGCAAATTGGTGTCTCCCTGCTACATCCACCAGCCAATTAAGATGAATATTAAAATTAACCCAACAAAGATGGTGGTTAATTTGCATATGCAGGCACAGAGCAAAGACTGAAGACAGTGTAGAAGGAAGCCAAGCGCTGCAGAAGGAAACAAAGTGGTAGAGAAGGGAGGGAGCGGAGGCAATGGACATGAGAGCAGAGCCAAGGCAGCAGAGATGGGGGAGAGGGAGAGGCGAGGCAGCAAAGAAGGGAGCGAACCCTGCCGAAGCTTCAGCCGCAGGAAGCCCTATTCTTGCAGGAATCTTCCTGCAATGGGCCTCTAGTCTATCTAATCTAATAAAAGAGTAATATGCAAATTAACCATCACTCTGAGACACCTACTCCACGCCCACCAACCAAGCCACGCCCACCAGCCAATCAAAGCAACTATATGCACATTAATCCAGCCAAGATGGTGGCTGGCAGCCACGGAGCTGGAACAAGCAGAAGGCTTACCATGGTGATGGAGGAAGCTAAGGTTCCTGCCTGCCTAGGCTGGCTGTGGCCTCTGCTCCAGGCAACAAAGTTTCAATTATAGAAGATAAATAAACCCCAGAGACCTGCTTCCAGCCTTGGGCTCAAGGAAGCGCTGGGAGCCTGGGTTGTCAGGGGCAACCCAACCTGGGCTTCGGTTAAAGCAACAAAGTTTCAACTTTAGAAGTTAAATAAATTCCAACCAGCCTTGCTGCAAACAGCCATCAGCCACTCACCCAGGCTGGCCAGGTATGCCAGCAGGTGGACATCCCCCGAGGGGTTCAAGACTGTGAGGGCCAGGCAGGCTGAGGGATCCCCCCCAATCCCTCCAAGTGCACAAATTTTTGTGCACTGGGCCTCTAGTATATATATAAAATCCCAGAGACCAGAATGGTAGAACCACCAGAATGACTGGACATGTGGCTGTGATATACACTGCACCAGCCAACCAGCCTTATCTGGGCCCTGATCAGTGGCCCCCTGCTGATCACCTTGATTAAGGGCCAGGCTGGGAAGACAACTACCCATGGCCCCTTCCCCTGCCGGCCCTGCCTCTGTTTGGCACCCAAAACCCTGATTGGAGGTGGGGCCAGCTCCTCCCCTCCGCCAGCTCAGCCCAGTTGGCCCCCATTAGGACTGGATGGCTGGACCTCACCTGTGCATAAATTTGTGCACCGGGCCTCTAGTAATATAATATGATCTAATCTTATAAAAGAGAAACATGTAAATTGACCACACTCCACTACACCCTAAGCCATACCCACCAGCCAATCAGAGTGACTATATGCACATTAATGCAACCAAGATGGCGTCCAGTAGGCACAGAGCTGGAGTAAACAGGAGGCTTGGTTGCCCTGGCAATGGAAGAAGCAAAGCTTCCCGCCTGCCCTGGCTGGCTGTGGCTTCCACTCAATGCAACAAAGTTTCAATTATAGAAGATAAATAAATACCAGATATCTTCTTCCAGCCATCCTCACTGGGAGCTTGGGTTGCTGGGGGCAGTGGTCAGCCTACAAACAGCCATTAGCCCCTCACCCTAGAAGGACCCCCTACCTGGAAGGGACTGTGACCAGCCTGAAAAGAGCCATCAGCCCCTCACCCAGGCTGGGTAGGCACCCCAGGGGGCACCCACCCTGATCCGGGACACCCTTTAAGGCAAACCAGCCAGCCTCCACTCATGCACCAGGCCGCTATTCTATATAATAAAAGGGTAATATGCATATTGACACTAACAGCAGAACGACTGGGAATGATTGGCCACTATGAAACACTGATCACCAGGGGTCAGATGCTCAATGCAGAAGGTAGGTGCGCTCCCACAGGAGGAGCTCTGCTCAGCCACAAGCTAGACTGAGGGCTGTCAGCACAGTGGTGCTGGTGGGAGCCTCTCCTGCCTCCTCAGCAGTGCTAAGGATGTCCGACTGCAGCTTAGGCCTGCTCTCTGCTGGCAAGTGGACATCCCCCGAGGGCTCCTGGGCTGCTAAAGGGATGACTGACTGCCAGCTTAGACCCAATCTCCCAGGAAGTGGGCCTAAGTCAGAAGGCGGACATCCCCTGAGGGGTCCCAGACTGTGAGAGGGAACGTGCCAGGCTGAGAGACTCCTCGTGTGCACAAATTTTTGTTCACCAGATCTCTAGTATGATATAATATAACATAACATAGCATAACATAACATAACATAATATAATGTAATATAATATAATCCTATCTAATAAAAGAGTAATATGGAAATTGACCATCACTCCAGCACACAAGATGGCCACACCCATGTGGTCAAAGATAGCTGCCACAAGATGGCCAGAAGGGGAGGACAGTTGGGAGGGACAAGGCCTGAAATGGAGGGCAGTTGGGAGGGACCAGACCGGCAGGGGAAGGCAGTTGGGGAGAACAGGCTTGCAGCGGGAGCAGTTAGGCATTGATCAGTCTGGGAAGGGATTGGTTAGGGAGTGATCAGACTGGCTGGCAGAAGTGGTTAGGAGCAATGAGGCAGTCAGGCAGGCGAGCAGTTGGTGGCAGCAGTCCTGGATTGTGAGAGGAATCTCAGATAGGAGAGGGTGCAGGCTGGGCTGAGGGACAACCCCTCCCCCCAGCTCCTATGCACAAATTTCATGTACCAGGCCTCTAGTATCCTATAAAATAAAAGGCTAATATGTAAATCAGCTAAATGGCAGAACAACCCATCACTAGGATATGCACTATCCACCAGGGTGCTGATGCTTAATGAAGGAGCTGTGTCCTGTCAGTCAGTGTGCTCCCATGGGGTGAGTACTACTCAATCAGAAGCCAGGCTCATGGCTGGAGAATGTAGCACTAGTGGTGGGAGCCTCTCCCACCTCTGTGACAGCACTAAGGATGTCTGACTGCAGGAAGCAGGCTTAAGCAGTCAGTCAGACATCTGCAAGGGCTCCCAGACTGTGAGAGGGCTCAGGCTGGGCTCAGGGATCTCCACCCCCCAGTGCATGAATTCCGTGCACCAGGCATCTAGTCTATATATCTAAACTAATAAAAGCGAAATATTAAAATTAACCGTTTCTCCGAGACAGGGTAACCCACACCCATCAGCCAATCAGAGCGGCTATATGCAAATTAGCCCAGCCAACATGGAGGCCGCCATTCACGGACCTGAGTAAACGGCTGTTTCCATTGCAGCAGGAGCGAAAGTGAAGCTGCGCCCGCTCAGCTCAGCTCCGCTTAAACTGGCTCTAGCAAAACACACCTTTGAAACAATATAACAATCATAGAATCCTCAGGAGCTGAAGGAAAGAGCAGCCGGGGCCTCACCAGTAAAAGTAACAATTGTTTCATTATAGACGCTGCGAGGTGAAGCAGAGAGGAGGGTTCAGTTAGAAGGCCGCCTTAAAGGAACAGTGTATCAATTATAGAAGATAAACAAACGCCAGGCCTTAAAGGAACAGCATCAATTATAGGAGATAAATCACAGAAACCTGCTTCCAGCCAGCCTTGCTGGGACGTTGGGTCAATGGGAGCTGTGGGCAGCCTTAAAGCCCCTCACCCAGGCTGGTCAGGCACGCCAGCAGGTGGACATCCCCCGAGGGCTCCCAGACTGCGAAAGGGCACAGGCCGAGCTGAGGGACCTCCCAAGTGCACAGAGCGGCTGCAAGGCGGGACAGCGCAGGACCCAGGACCCGCGAGTGGGAAACAGGTGGCAAGGTTGGAGGGCACCGGGAAGCGGGTAAGAGGTGGCAGGGGGTCGGCAGCCTGCTTGGTGGGCTTCCCAGGCCCTTTGCAGGGCACTGGGGAGCGGGTAAGAGGTGGCAGGGGGTCAGCAGCCTGCTTGGTGGGCTTCCAAGGCCCTTTGCGAGGCACCGGGAAGCGGGAAAGAGGTGGCAGGGGGTCAGCAGCCTGCTTGGTGGGCTTCCC
>PVJC01014192.1:0-36815 GCA_004026665.1 Murina feae | reverse complement strand
GTTTATTTGATTTCTTTACAGGTTTCTAATGCTGGCAAGTTAAAGCTCTGATTACTCTAAAATATGATGTTCAGGCAGATATGAACCTCACATTAAAATACTCAGGTAAAAACATAAAGGGCATTTTCTCACAGTTTGTTGTTGTTACAGTTACTTGAAGTCTTTTCTGGATAATTAAAAAGGCGAAAGAACCCAAGGTACCAATATCAAGATATAAGACAAGAGATCAACCAAAGGACTTGTATGCATGCATAATAAACATAACCAATGGACACCAAACACTGGGCGTAGGAGAGGCTGGGTGAAGGTCAAGGGAAATAAATAAAGAGAGATATATGTACTACTCTTTGTAATATTTTAAGCAATAAAAAAAGTGAAGAAGCAAGAAAAAAAGATATAAGATAAAATAAGATTAAGTAGAATGTGCATGTTACTAGTAAATTCAAAGGGAGCAGTGAGTAGAGAAATACTTTGGGAGCCGCAGAGCAAGCAGGACTACAATATGAGTTACATTTCTCTTTTACAAGGCAACCAAAGACTCACATGAAGTAAGTTTAGATGGACATATAATGTTCACCATTCACAATTTTAAAAGGACACATTGAGAGCGAGGCACTAGATCACAGGGCCCCAGGGGCCAAGACAGAGTAGGAAAAGGTGGACCTAAGTAGAGAGAGAGCCGTAACGGGTGGTTTTCCTTGGTCTCTCTGGATGAAAAGCACACGTCAGGGAATTGTTGCTTTATTCCTGGTGGCAACTTTGACGAAAATAGCTCCTAGTATCTGTGCTCCAGGTCCATTTCAAGAAGAACAGATCAGTGGGCTTCTAGCATTTGCCGAGTATTGGGTAAAAGAAAGGAGAGCAATATGTGAACCAAAGGTGAAATCAATGAAGGCTATAAAATGGCCAGAACATTAAACTGTTCCCTTTTTATATGTCTTGTACAAGAAAACCAGGAGAAAGAAAGGGGGGAAAACAGGCTTAAGGGTAATTATAAAGTAACAACAGCCTCCAAATAGTTACAAAAAGCAGGTGGTTAGATATTGTCCATCTAAAGTTATCCTCCAGTGAAAGAGCAAACATCTAATTCTCTATGGATAAAGATGAATAAAGATGATGAAGATGAGTAACGAGGATAAAGATGAATAAGAATTAAAAATCATTGGTTGATTGTTAAAGGGGGAGTCAAGTAATTGATTTAGGGGAGGTTGAAATTACTGCCTCTTACAAACCTCTAATAGAAACAACTCTTATTTATGTACTAGAGGCCCAGCACGTGAAATTGTGCATGGTAGCCTGCCACTGCTCGCAGCCTCATGCACCCCCCCGACGAACTTGCTGCTCCACCCACCTGCCCACTGCTGCTCGCTGTGTTCGCTGCCCCACCTGCCTGCCACCCGCTTTGCTGTGATCAGAGCCTGTGGCCCTCAGGGGAAGGACCGAGTGGTGCTCAATGCACCTCATGGTGACCAGTCATTGGGTCATCCTGGTCATCATGGACATTGGCTTTATCTATATAAATAAAAATGTATATGTTTGTTTGTTCAAAATCTCAAATCTCCGAAAGTTCTTCACCAATTGTTTTGAAATTTTGACACAATGTTGCATTCAAATACGCGTGTGTTTTTTTCACACCTGTGACAGGTAAAAACATGCTTGTTTTGAAAAAAAAGGTAAAAACATGCTTTTTTTGAAAAACAGTGCCATCTGTTGGATGTAAAAGCAACACACGCTACAAACTTAACAGTATTATTCAGTCTAACATTCAAAGCAAGGCAGTCACATACAAGTCCGTTGACACTGTTGTGGAAGCAGAGGAAGTGGTTAATTATCTAACAATTTTGGAATTCACTTGACCTGCCAGGGATGCTACCGCATGTACTGCAATTGAAAATCGGTGTGCCAATTATCATGTTGCGAAATATCAACCAGCGCAGGGCTGGGCTTTGGGCTGGGGCTGCGCTGGGACCCAGGCAGCCGCCGCAGTCACCCCCCACACCAGCGGCTGAGGACTCGAGGGGAGCATGGCAGGCGAGGGCAGGGGAGCTTCCTCGGCTCCTTTTTCCCTGTCATTTGGGTGGCTTGGTGAGGGCCCCTGCTGGCGGGAGTCAGGAGTGGCTGGGCCGCTTCAGGCACAGAATGTGGGGCGCAGACCGCCTGTGGGGAGTGGGGGTGCAGGCTGGCCTTGGGGGGCCTGGGCTGCAGAGGCGCACATGTGTGAGGCCAGACCAGCCGGGCAGGGCAGGGGCGGTAGCATGCCAGGGGCAGCTGCCCGGGAGGGCTCATTGTATGCCCACCAGCATTGTGCAATTAAACATATAAACATGCGCTTTCTCTTTTCTTTCTTTTCCATTTAACCAGATTGAGCCACAGCAACGTGTGGCTGGGTACAGCATATCTAATCTAATAAAAGCGTAATATTGAAATTGACCGTTTCTTTGGGACGCCTAAGCCACGCTCACCAGCCAATCAGAGCGACTGTATGCAAATTAACCCAGCCAAGATGGAGGCTGGCACTCACGGAACTGAGTAGTAAACAGGCAGCTTCCGTTGCAGCAGGGGTAAAACTGTTTGCCGACCGCCTGGGCTTCTCTTGGTTCCAGGCAACAACATATTTGCAACATTGTCTCAATTATAGAAGCCACAGAGCTGAAGTCAACAGAAGGCTTCGTTACCTGCCTAGGCCTGGGCTTAAAGGAACAGTGCATCAATTATAGAAGATAAATAAACTCCAGAAACCTGCTTCCAGCCAGCCTTTCTGGGACGTTGGGTCAATGGGAGCTGTGGACAGCCTGAAAGCCTGAAAATGGCCCTCAGGCCCGCACCCAGGCTGGCCACACCCCAATGGGGTGAGGGATCCCACTGGGGGGCTTGGCCAGCCTGCAAAACAGCCATCATCCCCTCACACAGGCTGGCCAGGCACACCAGCAGGTGGACATCCCCAGAGGGGTCCCAGACTGTGAGAGGGCACAGGCTGGGCTGAGGGACCTCCTGAGTGCACAAATTTTTGGGCACCGGGCCCCTAGTATATATATATATTATTTTTTAAAAACATATTTTTATTGATTTCATAGGGCAAGGGAGAGAGATGAAAACATCAATGATGGGAGAGAATCACTGATTGGCTCCCTTCTGCATGCCGCCTACTGGGGATTGAGCCTGCTACACAGGCATGTGCTCTGACTGGGAATCGAACCCTGACCTCCTGGTTCATTGGTGGACATTCAGCCACTGAGCAACGCCAGTCAGGCAGAAACACCTCTTATTCAGAAAGCACTTTACAATTTTAGTGCAAACTTACATCCATTCTTTCATTTGATGAGCGGACAGTATCATCCCTATAATACAGATAACATAGAGAGACCAAAGCTCAGAGGCATTAAACTACCTGTGAGGTTGCACAGGTAGAGAGGACTGAAGCAGAGACTGAAACCTAGTTCATGATTCCAAAGATTCTGTGCTCTGTGCTCCATAGATACCCAAGTGTATGTGTAAGTAATGGTACCCAGCTCTCTTTAAAAAATGAGGCATTCAGGTCCCCTTCATGGTAACCAGCCGGGGACTACCGGTACTTTGACGGTCTGTGCCAATGGTGTGCTGAGGGAGCTCTCAAAAAGAGGTTCCATGTTAGTTACAAAGATACATTGATATATTGTCACCATCTGGGACTCTTGATTCCCTGCACACAAAAAGACAATATAATTTTGAGCCATCACCTGAGCAAGGAATTGATTTTCCCTTGATTCTCATTCCTGAGTAGGCTACTCTGGAAACCTGGGGAAGTTTTGCTCTCACCTGCTGGACATCCCACTTCAATATGAGGCAGATGTTAATGATTAGAGATGCTCAAAGAACAATAAGACATTTAGGAGCCCGCAGGATTGATCTTATACTCCAGGTAATAGCTGTGGGGATACTGTGCCTTTCTTGAGAGCAAGAATAAAAATAAGACCTTCATGAAGCTGCAGAACAGTGCTTTTAAAATTTTTGGTCTTCCCCCATTCTGCCCCCACTCCTACCTCACTCCCTCCCACCATCCACCCAAAAGCTTCTTTTACTCAAGTGTAAGGTGACCAGATGTCCCGCTTTTGGCAGGACAGTCCTGATTTTTAACAATTTCTCCCGCGTCCCTCGGCATTTTAAGAAAAGTCCTGATTTTTGGAAAGAGACCTATGTACTACTCTTTGTAATATTTTAAGTAATTAAAAAAAAAATAACACCCCTGGTCAATGGTGTCCCGCTTTACCAATGTTAAAATCTGGTCAGCTTACTCAAGTGGGAAGAGTGGTGGAAGGGCCATCTTCCTCCTCACACATTCAGAGTTGGGCTGTAGACATTCTTTTGAAGTCTGGAAGCTAGAGGGTGAGATTATTCACTCAGAACATCTCTTCCTGCCCTAACCCCTCTAATTAGCTAAAAATTCACACACTCACAAAATTACAAAGGCAGCAGGCAGATAGCAAGTGAATTTAAATTTCAAGGAGATGTTTATATTTAGAAAAGGTTTGGTTAATTGTAGGAAAATATTTTTTAACATATTTTATTGATTTTTTACAGAGAGAAAGGGAGAGGGATAGCGAGTTAGAAACATCAATGAGAGAGAAACATCGATCAGCTGCCTCCTGCACACCTCCCATGGGGATGTGCCCAAAACCAAGGTATATGCCCTTGACTGGAATTGAACCTGGGACCTTTCAGTCCACAGGCCGATGCTCTATCCACTGAGCCAAACCGGTTAGGGCTGTAGGAAAATATTTTATAAATTTCAGGGCATAGTGATTCCATGATTTCACATTGTATTTTTTGTATTGTGGTATAATACATATAATGTAAAATGTACCATCTTTACCATTTTGAACTGTAATGTTTAATGGCGCTAAGTACATTCATAATGTACAATTAACACCACTATCTATCTCCATAATTCTTATCATCTTGTGAAACTGAAATCTATACCCATCTACTCTAATAAAAGAGTAATATGCAAATTAACCATCACTCCAGAACACCTAAGCCATGCCCATAATCCAGGCCATGCCCCCAGCCAATCAGAGCAGCTGTATGCAAATTAACTCAGCCAAGATGGAGGCTGGCAGCCACAGAGCTAGAGCAAACAGGAGGCTTCTGTTGTACCAGCGATGGAGTTGAAACTGCCTGCCTAGGCTGGACGGGCCTCTGCTCAAGGTAACAACATTTCAACTATAAAAGCCACGAAGCTGAAGCAAACAGGAGGCTTCGTTGCCTGCATAGGCCTCCACTCAAGGCAACAAAGTTTTAATTACAGAAGATAAATAAACCCCAGAAACCTGATTCCAGCCAGCCTCACTGGGATGTTGGGTCAATTGGAGCTGTGGGCAGCCTGAAAACGGCCCTCAGCCCCTCACTCAGTCTGGCCAGGTACCCCAGTAGGGACCGGAACCCTGAAGGGACTGTGGGCAGCCTGAAAACGGCCCTCAGCCCCTCACCCAGGCTGGTCACAGCCCCATGGGGTGAGGGTCCCCATTGGGGGGCTTAGCCAGCCCGAAAACAGCCATCAGCCCCTCACCCAGGCTGGTTAGGCATGCCAGCAGGTGGACATCCCCTGAGGGGTCCCAGACTGTGCCAAGAGGGCACAGGCCAGGCTGAGGGATGCCCCCAAGTGCACAAATTTTTGTGCACTGGGCCCCTAGTTAAATAATACTTTTCCATTCTACCCTCCCCGCAGCCCCTGGTAACCTCTATTCTACTTTCTGCCTACAAGTTTGGCTATTTTAGGTACCTCAGATAAATGAAGTCATACAATATTTGTCCCTTTGTATCAGTCTTATTTCACTTAGCATAATGCCTTTAAGGTTCATCCATGTTGTAGTATATCAAAATTTTATTCTTTTTCATGGCTGAATAATATTTCATTGTATGTGTATACTGCATTTTGTGAATCCATTCATCTGTTAATGAACATCTGATGACCCACCTTTTGGTAACTGTGAATAATGCCGCTGTAAACACTGGTGTACAAGTATCATTCTGAGCCCTATTTTCAACTCTTTTGGTTACATACCTAGGAGTAGGATTGCTGGAACATATGGCAATTCTGTGTTTAACTTTATGAGGAACCCTCAAACTGTTTTCCACAGTGACCACCCATTTTATATTCTCATTGGTGATACACAAAGTTTCTAGTTTCTCCACATCTTTGCCAATATTTGATACTTGTTATTTTCCATTGTTTTTGTTTTTGAGTATTAGCCATTTTAGTGGGCACACATTGATATATTACTGTGGTTATAATTTCATTTCCCTGGTGACTAGTGGTGCTGAGTACCTTTCCTTGTGCTTATAGGCCTCTTTGGAGAAATGTGTATTCAAGCCCTTTCCTCACTTTTTAATTGGGTTATTGTTTGTTGTTGAGTTGTAAGAGCTCTTTATGTATTTTGGAATATATTAATCCCTTATCAAATATATAATTTGCAAATATTCTCCATTATTTTGTGGGTTGCCTTATCACTCGATAGCATACTTTGATGCACAAAATATTTAAATTTTATGAAGTCCAAGTTATTATTTTTTTGATGTTTATACTTTGATGTTATATCTAAGACCTCATTATTGTGATTCCACCTTGAATAACCATCATTAAGCAGTATTTTGGGGTTATACTACAAGTCACCTTAGCCCCAAATAAATCCCAAATGCAATGTGATAGGCTAAAGAGCAAAATATGCACGAGTGACTTCATATTAGCTTCTCATTACCCTTAAGCACAAAAATATGTAACAAGATGATTTAGAACTTTAAGTCAAAGTGTATAATATGTAACCGTAGTTATGAGTTAATCCCCCTAAAGAGAGAAGTTAAGTAAAATTTTAAGGATGAATATATTAGAAATTTACCATTGGATAGATTACAAAACCTCTCTTGCATATGGATAATATAAAAATACATTATTGATCCTCTCTGAATGTATTAAAGAATTAAAGCATACAAAGTAATCATTTTATACTAAGGACATACAGTGAAGCATCAAAATTATTCTCTGTAGCAAGCACTAGGCCAATGGCTAATAGCACATGCATTCATTTTCACACTGCTTTCCCTTTTTAATATATCTCAAAGGAAGACAGTGGTTATTAGTTGGTGTTCCCATGTGAACTTTCTCACATACTGCAGTAAAGCTTAAAAAGTTATTTGAAAAGTACATTTTTTCTTTCAGGATTCTCATTCAGAGTTAAGAATGCTTGTGGGCATATTTCATTTAGCATGGACAACATTTCCAATTTAACTTGTTCCGGAGAATGTAACATTTGCAGCTAATTTCCAATATAACATTTAGAAATAGCTCAAAGTGAAAATCCATTATTGGTTTTTGCCATGTTTAAAAGCCAAATGCAAATGAAAACCAAGGCAAGACTATATTTTACTTTTAGAGCTTGTATTTCAGTTGCTTTTCCCGGAAAATAAGTTTGGTGTAGGTGGTAAGCCTGTAATGTCATTCTGTGTTTAAAAACAAGGCAGAAAGGTAGCAGAAAGGAGAAGACATACATTAACATCTGTCAAGACCCTATCCTTAGAAATCTGCCATCTGAAGCCAGGCCGTCAAATGACCAGATGGGTGTCTGTGTTCTCTAAGCCACTTACATTAGTTTCATTTTCTGTTAACCAATATAGCTTGTTTTGTCTTTTATGTTCTACTAGAGGCCCGGTGCATGAAAATTCATACACTGGAGGGGGGTCCCTCAGCCTGGCCGGCCCCCTCTCACAGTGCAGGAGCCCTCAGGGGTGGGAGGCAACCCGGTGATGAGGGGAAGATGATACCCCCATCACACCTCTGCTGCTGCCATTGCCTGAGCCCTGGACAGCCCTGGGTGGCTGAGCAGCTGCCATCTGAGGCTTGTCTGTGCCTTGGGCTGGCCCTGAGAGGCTGGGGGACTTAGGGGACAGGGGGAACTCCAGAGGCAGGCATGCGGAGCCTGCTGCCCTGGTGGGGTTGAGGGGACTGGGCGCCGCCATCTTGTGGCTGTGGGTGCAGCTATCGTTGAGGGTGTGGTGGTAAATTGGCATATTCCCTCCTTATTGGCTGTGGGTGCCGCCATCTTTGCAACAGTGTGAGGGTCAATTAGCATATTCTCTCTTTATTAGATAGGATAAGCTACTCATCATGGATGCCTTCCATTTTGCTTTGCCCAAATTGAACTGAATCCCTGATTTGGCCCATGAATCTTACTTGCAAATGGACAGATTTCACATATATACTTTCCCATATAAATTGATGACTCAAGTAGGTCATAATATTCTTTTCTGAGTATTTGTCATGTTACAAATTACTACATTAATTTTCAAAGGGACTCAATAAAGTAATAAAAGATTTACAAACTTAGATCGAAATGAAGTAATTTATACTATAAAAACAAGAAAAACCATCGTTACTATTAATTATTTTTAATATAATTATCCTCTGACAATATCCATGAAATGAGGAAATTCAAAATGATGAAATAACCTAGACATCTGAGCTAATATAAGTAGCTTTATAAGCATTAGAATTTAATGGGAACTGTCACTGAGATAGAAAAATTTTGCAAACATAAATTTTACATGGAGTTTAAAATTTAAAAGGAATAATTTTAAGATAATCTAACAAATTTAAGGAGTCAGAGGTTATTAAGAACTTTTCCAAAAATAAAAATAGCATAGAATGTATAGAAACATTTGCATAAAGAGTATATAGATGTGCCTTCCTTTTAGGATTCCAAAAATATTAATTCCATGCCTAGATACTGGGACTACTGAGAGGGAGGGAGAAGGCACCATCAGGTAGGGAGTGCCTCACTGTGGACTCCAGTGAGGACAAGGATGCAGCCCCCCACCCCCCTCTAGAGAGAAGGGTTCCAGATAAGGTAAGAACAAGCACATGTGTCTCAAAAGCACATTAACAGTATATATAAAAAAGCAAACAGTGAGTCAAACAAAAGTTCAATGAAAAATTAATGTATTTATGTATAAATAAGGAATATATATATTACTAGAGGCCTAGTGCATGAGATTTGTACATGTGGGGGTGGGTCCCTCAGCCTGGCCTGCGCCCTCTCGCAATCTGGGAGCCCTTGAGGATGTCTGACTGATGGCTTAGGCCTGCTCCCTGGTCAGTCAGACATTGTTAGTGCTGCCGTGGAGATGGGAGAGGCTCCCACCACTGCACTCGTCAGCCATGAGCCCAGCTTCTGTCTCCTGTGGGAGCACACTGACCACTAGGGGGCAGCTCCTGTGTTGAGCATCTGCCCCCAGTGGTCAGTACGCATCACAGCGATCGGTCGTTCCACCTATCAGTCAATTTTCATATTAGCCTTTTATTATATAGGATATTCCAATAATATACAAGTATATATATGCATATGTGTATATATTTATTATGTAATTTATATTCATATACATAAGTAGTATTTCTATAGAGAAAATGTAGGATACATTTCTTAAATGTTATGAATATCAGCATCGGTAGCTAGGAGTAGCTGGATAGCTTTTACACTAAAACATCTGCTTACAGTTTGTCCTAATAAATCTGCTCAGTCCTTATTTCTCTTGGCTTCTTCTTCTGCCAGGATCTCACATTCTGTCCTCGTCTCCTGAAAGCTGCGGAGAAGGTGAGAAGGCCTTACTGTCTCAATTAAAAAGAAGAATGGTCAGCATCACAGAGAAATGAGCATAGTATCCTGACGAGAGAGGCCTGCTTCTTTCTACAGAGGTGGCTCTGCGGGTGGATAAAAGCAAGGGCGTTGAGCTGGGCCACCCAGGGCCTTGGCATGGCTGCTATTTTGTCAGGATTCATGCTCTTGTGCTCTGTGACCATCTCTGCCTGGTCCAGGTAATTTATTTGCATGGATGCTAAGCTCCAAATGTCATTGCACGCTGTGCCTTTCCATTTTCTAACCACAGGTGCTTAAAGATCAGGCTCTTGCTCAAGCTGCCACGGGCTGCCGAGCCATTATCTGTCCTGCAGAGCATGAGGACAGCTGCACTCTCTCCTTGACGGAGGATACTTAGCTGTTCCACCTTATCGCTCAGGACAGTGCGACACTCGCCTTAGCAAGACTGTATTACTACTGGCTTTTCATCAGATGGTGTCTTGGTGGGAGAGATCGGTGTCTAACCCTGGGATGTGACGTTCCTGTACTAGGAAGGCGCCTGCAACCCTGACATTCAACACAACAGCAAAGTCGACTAAATCTCTTTATCAGACTCCCAACCAGTTTCCCTGACTATCCTCCCTCAATGGTCAGAGCTCTTAATGTTAAACAAAATGGTAATACCAGTTCATTGACTCATTCACCCAATAGATATTCACAATATTTACTGAATATTGTCCATGTGTCAAGCACCTGCCTTACAAACGTCAGAGTGACTGAAGCAGGGCTCACAGTGTAGTCAGGCAGGCTGCTGTAGTGGACACGGGATGCTTTTGACTAATTAGCAGCCATGTTTCCCTTTCTCTCAACAGTACTTGGGTTTACCCGTGGAAACATCTTTCTCTTATTCTGATGCCATTTGGGTGAAGCTATGTCTACCTGCAGATTTGGGGAGGTGGGGTGCTGAGACCTAATGCTAGCCAATCAGAGCACTGTATCCTCCAGGGTACAGTGAAGTTCAGGATCTCTGGTGCTTTGGTTGGAACTGTTGGGAAGAAATGGCAACTACGGCTGAGGGTGGAGCTGAGGTTGCAAGGCCACTACAGGAAGAAACTTGCCTGTCTGGGAATGAGGATGGGAGGGAGGAAGGGGGCCAGAGGGTAGGCTGGAGGGACAGAGAAGAGGGAACGAGGGGCACACATACATAGCTATATGGACTAGATAGACATAGATATATACATATATTGATATATACATGTATAGATATATAACTATATAGATCTATATTCTATCATTCTGTCTGTATATCTATCTATCTATCTATCTATCTATCTATCTATCTATCTATCTATGGTCTACCTATAAGAGAAGGATTAATTCCAACCTTTGAGTGTTTAGATCTAATTGTGGGCCAAAGCTCTCAGGGCAATGATGGAAGTACTGACAAACCGGAAAATGAGCCCCGGGGAGGAAAAAATACATCCGGCTGGTACCTGCCTATTCTTCATTATTCTTTAAATGTCACCTTTTCAGGGAAAACTTTCTCTCTCCCTGCAACCTCCAGGAGTGCAAGCTTTCTATTATGTTCCCAATAGATTGTGAGTTCACAGGTACCAGAGCATGGTTTGGTCATATTTATACCCCCCAGTGCTCTGCACTGTACTTGTTGGCTGTATATTATGCCTTTGATGAAAATCCCAGGAGTGCCTTCATGTTCCCAGCCCTACAGTGAATGCAAGGGGTTCGAACAGAAGCAGGACACTGGCCCTGCCCTTGAGGAATTCACCAGGGTAACTAACATGTACAGAAAACCAGATTTTAACCTCAAGTAACTTGTTTTCCCCCCTCACTTCCTCTCCTCCTCTCCATGTCCTTCCCACCTCCCCCAGCCCTCTTGTCTACTCATTCCCATCAGAGCTTAACACACACATTCCCATGTCACTTATCAGAGTTTTGCCAATTTAGGTCCAATTTCCCTGTTAGAGGTTCTCCAAAATGCCTTGTATTTCTCCTTTGTATAACCAGTGCTTCTCGACCAGGGGTGAGAACATCTAAAGACATTTTGATTGTCACACTTGGAGGGGGTTGCTATTGGCTACAGTGGGTAAAGAACAGAGATGCTGCTAACTATTCTACAGGGCACTTCCCACCACAAAGAATGATCGCGCCCCAAATGTCAGTAATGCTGAGGTTGAGAAACCCTTATATAAATCATCACGGTTTAGAACTACTGATCAATTTTTGTCAATATTTGATGAATGTATTTTCCCTCACTAAACTGTAAGTTCCAAAAGGGCAGAGACTAAGTCTGTTTTGCACCATTATTTCCTCAGAGAAGGGCCTCAATGCTCATTTGTTGAACACTGCCTTTAGAGAAATGTTCAATCTGCTCTCTGAAACAAATGCAGAATTTAAATCATTCCTGCTTCTTTCTTTTTTTTAATCAAAATTTATTTTTATTTTATTATTTTTTTAATATATATATTTTTATTACATAAAGTATTACAAAAATTAGTACATATATCTTTTTTCCTCCTTCCCTTCTTCCGCCTCCCCTTCCCCCCAGTGTTTTGTGTCCATTGGTTATGCTTACATGCATGCATAAAAGTCCTTTGGTTGATCTATTACCCGCCCCCTCAACCCTCCCTGCATTCCTGCTTCTTTCTTGCAAGTATTAGATTAGCAGGCAACATTTAGTTCTCTGTCCTCATTTATTATTTTCTAGAAACAAAGGTTGTTGGTTGCAAGGTTGTATTTTAGCTTAATTGAGGAGTCTTCATTCCATATGAAAATATGAGTATTAACATTAAGAAATTCTGGGCAAAGCTGACAAAATCCATGAAAACATAGCCCTGGCGCAGTAGTCCCTTAGAATCCCAAGCCTCACGACACAAATAAGAGGAATCCTGACGTGTGTGATGACTAGCATCTCACAGAGTTATCAGAGGGCACCATAAAAATATCCCTGAAGTCAACGATAATAGAGGCTCTTATACTTCATATCTGCTACCAAATAGCAATCAGCTTGGACTCTATTTCGCGGTGTCTTCAATGACCAGTAATTCTAAAGCCTCTAATTATAACCTTGAGTCATAATATTTGCTTTTAAGCTTTACCTCAAGTGTAACTCAAATGTGATTTTTATATAGAAGTCAATTTCTGAAAGAGCCGCGATATAAAAAACACTGGAGAAAGGATGTGGCCAATTATCAGCCTGCATCTAAAATGATGTATTAAAATGCACGACAGTACTTTATAGAAATAAAGCAATGAGTTTATAGAGGATACCACCCCTAAAAGCATGTTACAAATAAATGCACACTGGACCTATTTTCACCCAGAGATGCTTATCTCTGGCAGGAGGCAGTGAATTATTTAAATACACACAAGGCCTTCACCAAGAAAGCATGCTAAACATTCATCTTTTACATTTCCCCGGTGAAATTTTGTGTGAAAGATGTCTCAAGATTCTAGTTTCAAATGATACAGGCTTAATTTTGACTTAAAAATAAAGGTTTGCTTCCTCCTCAATGCCCCCCCCCCTAAAATCCTTAAGTCTCTTTCTGGCTCTCACTCGTTTGTGTGTGTGTGTTTGTATTTGGCAACTACAATTTGTAAGGCCCTTACTGTTGGGTATTTAAAATTAAAAATATAAAATTTTGAATCCTTGTTCTCAAATTCAAACTCAGAATCTCCCTAAATTCCCTCCCCCACCTCCGTTTTCTGGATTCAAGATACTTAAACTCTTGAGGGGGCAGAAAAAGGAGGACTTTAGGGCTCAGTTTGTGCCAATATGTGTATATTTGAGTGAATAAATGGATCTCATTTGATAAGTGAGAAAAGTAAGACTTAGAGAAGTTAGTTGAAAGCATCTTAAAGTAGAGGACTTCTTTCTGTGTCTTTTAAGGGCATATATTCAAAACTTAATTTGTCTGTTATTATGGGACTGCCCAGTCCATGCGAAGGCAGGGAGCAGAGACTCTTAGAATGGTCTGGTTACACTCCCATGAATCACAGAGCAGTCTTCTGCACCTTCTTGCACTTTTAGTGCAGATGTTCTCCAGTAGATGAAAATCATTGTTGAAGGATACATGTTAATTCTTAGAATTTTATTGTGAATACCCTCCCTAGAAAGAACAAGGCCAATAATACTCCTGCCAGGCCAAGTTTCCATATGTTGGCTGAATTTAATGTGATAACTTTGGGAATAGGAGATGAGGAAGGTAACACTTTCTCTTACTATCATGCTAGTAAGATAATTGGGAAAGCTAGTATTTCCTCAGGCATAGGCTTGATTAGAAAATCATTGGAGCTGGGACTATTTCTCATTCATATTTCTTCCTTACACAGTAACTTGCACATTATAGGTACTTAAGTATTTGTTCATTGAGTTTATTTACTACTCAGATAAAAGGGTTACTAAAGGTGCTATTTAACTAGGACATGAAAATTTATTAACAAGAAAAATAAACACTATCTATACCCAATGTTTTTTTTATCACTATAACAGCAATACTAAAGACATATATAATGTATAGGCTTTTTTTTGTTTTACTCAATTTTAGTAAGCATTAGAAAGAGGTAAAATTTTTTTCCCTCTCTCTTAATACAATGCCATCCATTTTGGACATCAGACTTTTTTTAAATATATATTTTTATTGATTTCAGAGATAGAGAGAGAGATAGAAACATCAATGATGAGAGAGAATCACTGATTGGCACGCTCCCTCCTGGGGATAGAGCCAGCAACCCAGGCATGTGCCCTTGGCCGGAATTGAACCTGGGACCCTTCAGTCCGCAGGCCAATGCTCTAGCCACTGAGCCAAACCAGCTAGGGGAACATAGGACTTTTAATGCAACAATGAAAAAGTATAAGTGATAAAGATTCTTGTGACTATTATGGGAGACTGGTGACAAATTACAGAGGGTTGATATTCAAGGGACAGAACTAGAGCAGAAATGAAATGAGCATTTATCAACATTATGACAAGGCCTGACTCAATAGTTTCAACATATATTATTCTATTTAATTCTTGTATAATCTTATGGAGTCGGCATTTTTTAAAAGATATTTTTATTGATGTTTAGAGAGATAGGAAAGTTAAGGGAGACAGAGAAATATCCATGAGAAAGCACAACATTGATCAGCTGCCTCCTGTGTGTCCCCTGTTGGGAACTGAACTGGCCAACCACGCATGTGCTCTGACTGGGGATTTAAGTGGAAACCTGTGGTGATGCCCAACCAACTAGTCACACTGGCCAGGGCGAGATAGACATTCTTTCAGACAGAGGCTCAGCATGGAAATGACTAGGAAGTACTGTGATGGGCAATGAGCATACTGACAGAATCTCAGTGAGCACAGTCAACTTCTTGACGAATCTCATTTGAGCCCTTTGCTTTGCAGGACTCAAAACTACCTGCACACCCAGAGTGGTCCCATTTCTCAGAGGTGAGAAACGTATTGCCAAACAGAGGAGACTGATGTATATTGAGACGGATGTCCAGTGAGAAATTTATTGTCCCACAAACAAGAATACTCACTGTAAGCAGAACTATGTGGAAGACAAAATATAATCAGAAGTTTAATGAGTGAGTAGAGAATGAAAAGAAAAGGAGCCATATCTAACAGGATGGTTTTTATTATGTTGAGGCATGCCCTCTAAAAAGAAATGGAGAAAACAATTCTTTTTGCAATAGCAACCAAAAGAATAAAACACCTTGTAATAAACTTAACAAATAATGTGAAAGACCTATGTACTGAAAATTACAAAACATTATTAAAAAGAGATTGAAAAAGATAGAATGAAATGGAAAAATATCCCATCTCATGGATTGGAACATAGTTAAAATGGCCATTTTACCTAAAGCAATATACAGATTTAATGCAATTCCCACCATAATCCCAATGTCATTTTTAAAGAAATAGAAGGAGAAGTCATCAGATTTGTATGGAATCACAAAAGACCCAGAATAGGCAAAGCAATCCTGAGAAAAAACGAAGTTGGAGGTATCATGCTACCTGATTAGAAAATATACTACAGAATTACGATAATCAAAACGGCATGGTATTGCCAGAGAAACAGACACACAGATCAATGGAATAGAATAGAGAGCCCAGCTATAAAACCATATGTGCATGGAGAGATAATTTTTGACACAGGAGCCAGAAATGCACATTGGAGTAAAAATAGTCTCTTCAATAAAAGGGAAAACTGGAAAGTCACATGCAAATGAATAAAAATAGATTGCAATTTGTCCCCATGTACAATAATTAATTCAAAATGGATCAAAGACTTAAACATAAGACCTGAAAATATAAGTCACATAGAAAAAAGTATTGGTACCTAACTTATGGACATGGGTGATAGAAAACATTTTATGGACTTGATCCCAAAGATAAGGAAGGTAAAGGCAAAAATAAATGAATGGGACTATATGAAACTGAAGAACTTCTGCACAGAAAAAGAACCAGACAACAAAACCAGATGGGAGATAATATTTGCAAATAGTAGCTCTGACAAAGGTTTAGTTTCCAAAATATATAAAGAACTTGTAAAACTCAACACCAAACGAATAAACAATCCAATCAAAAAGTGGGCAGAGGACCTGAAAATACACCTTTCCCAAGAAGACATATAAACAGCCAATAGACATATGAAAAGATGTTCAACCTCACTGGTAATTAGGAAAATGAAAATTAAAACTACAATGAGATACCACCTTACACCAGTTAGAGTGGCCATTATCAACAAAGCAAGCAATAACAAATGTTGGGGAGGTTATGGGAAAAAGGGAACCCTCATTCACTGCTGGTAAGAATGTAGACTGGTATAATCACTATGGAAACCAGTCTGGTGATTCCACAAAAAAATTAAAAATAGAGCTACCATATAACCCAACCACTCCACTCCCGAGTATATACCCAAAAAATTCAAAATCATGTATATGCAAAGATATATGCACCCTTATGTTCACTGTAGCATTACTCACAGTGGCCAAGAGTTGGAAACAGCCAAAGTGCCCTGCGTTAGAGGATTGGGTAAAGATGTGGTATATATGCACATGGAATATTAGTCATAAGAAAGGATGAAATAGTGTGATTTATAACAACATGGATGGACCTTGAGAACATTATGAGAAGTGAAATAAGTCAGAAAAAGCTAAGAACTATATGATTTTACTCATGTGTAATATAAAACTGAAACTTATAAACACAAGTAGCAGCGTGGTTGTTGCCAGAGGGAGGGGAGGGCAGAGAGAATGGAGAGAAAGGGGTTCTAATATGAGGTGAATGGAGAAGATCTGACTTTGGGTGGTGGGCACATGGTGCAATATACAGATTTTGTAACTTAGTAATCCACATATGAAACCTATATGTTCATGTTGACTAATGTCACCTCAATAAAACTTAATTTAAAAATAAATAAATAAATAAATAAATAAATAAATAAATAATAAAGGGATGGCGATGCCATTGTAATAGGAACCCTTTCCAACAAGAACAACTGGACAACGCCTCTGACTTTGTCTTAGGGATGATCTAGATGTTGGCATTGGAACTCCTCAAGACCATGAGCTAAGATTTCCTCTCCTCCCTGGAGGGTGTCAGTGTTTACTGCTATGACCACCATTTTTACTCTACTTCCAGTGCGGACCAAGCCCTCTTCAGATGAACACTTTCCTTATGGTCATATGTTAACACATCTGGTCAGATTATGGTTGTCTTGCTTTTTAAGAAGTTGTTCAGTCTTATGTTGAGGAAGTGGTCTTTAAACATTTTTGAGTCATAAACTTCTTTAAGAATGTTTTGAAAGGTAATGATTTTCTCTCCAGAAAATGGTACACAAACAAATACAAAAACATATTATTTCCAGAATTCTAGAAACCCATACTTGAATCCAAGATCTTAAGCCATTGCTTAAGATAAATATATATTCATAAAGTGAAACACAGTTCACGGGAGACCTATGACCCTTATGAATTGGTACCATTTTGATTTGGTAAATAAGAAAAATGAGGTGCAGGGAGAATAAGTGACTTTCTCAAGGGCCAGAAAGGGGCAGAATAAGGAATCTACTAGTTTCTATAGCAGATATAAGTATGTCTATAATTTTTAAGATGACTCCTAAAATTTTCATCCCAAATTAAAAAACAAAAATAAAAAAGTAAGAAGTGGAGGAAGAAGGAAATGGCTGTTTTATGATTTCTGAATATTTAAAGACTAGAGGCCCAGTTTACAAAAATTTGTGCACTTGGGAGGGCTCCTTAGCCCAGCCTGTGCCCTCTTGCAGTCTGGTACCCCTCGGGGGATGTCCACCTGCTGGCTTAGACCTGCTCCCCGGGCAATCGGGCCTAAGCTGACAGTCAGACATCCTTCTGGCAGCCTGGGAGCCCTCAGGGGATGTCCATTTTCTAGCAGGGAGCAGGCCTAAGCTGTAGTTGGACATCCTTAGTGCTGCTGAGGAGGCAGGAGAGGCTCCCGCCATCGCCACTGTTCTGGCAGCCATCAGCCTGGCTTGTGGCTGAGCAGAGCTCCCCCTATGGGAGTACACTGACCACCAGGGGGCAGGTCCTGTATTGAGTGTCTGCCATCTGGTGGTCAGTGTGTGTCATAGTGACCAGTCATTCCCAGTTGTTCTGCCATTAGGGTCAATTTGCATATTACCCCCTTTCATTGTATAGGATAGAGGCCTGGTGCATGGGTGGGGCTGGCTGGTTTGCCCTGAAGGTTTTCCCAGATCAGGTAGGGGTTCCCACTGGGGTGTCTGACCATCCTGAGTGAGGGGCTGATGGCTGTTTTCAGGCTAGCCACAGCCCCTTCAGGGTGGGGGTTCCCACTGGGGTGCCTGGCCAACCTGGGTGAGGGGCTGAGGGCTGGCCATGCCCCCTGGTAACCCAAGCTCCCAGCCTCTCCTCTTTTTCTTTTTTTCCCCTGGGATTTATTTATCTTCTATAATTGAAACTTTGTAGCCTTAAACTGAGCCCAGGTACTGGAAGCCCCTCCTTTAGCAGAGGCCACTGAAGCTGGAAACAGGTATCTGGGATTTATTTATCTTTGATAACAGAAACTTTGTAGTCTTGAGTGGAGCACAGGGCTGCCAGGGCAGGCGGAAAGCTTGGCTTCCTCCATCGCAGGGGCAACCCAAGCCTCCTGCTTGCTCCAGCTCCATGGCCGCTGCCATCTCAGCTAGGTTAATTTGCATACTCATTCCTGATTGGCGTTGCTTGATCATAGTGGAGGGATGGTCAATCTGCATGTTTCTCTTTTATTATATAGGATGGCCACAACTTTTTTCTTTTAATCAGCAAAGATGTGGTTTAAGTTGCCACTATCCCCTTTTTACCAAAGGGTAGAAATTACCTGAGGCTAAATAACTTGCCCAAGTTTTCTTAGCTTTAAGGGACAGAATTAGAATTGGAACAAGGAAGTTGTTCAAGTCAAGGCAGTCAGAGTCCAGGGTAACCCTCAGATAGGTGGAAAGAATAAGATTCATACGCTTCCATTCAGTTTTTCAAAGAGATGTAAAAACAAAAAATAAAAAGAGATGGTTTAATGTTTTAGTTCAAAAATGGTCTGTCTTTGCATTTTCCTTTTGTGTTGTGTTATGTTTCATTAGACAACAAAGGCTTCTCTTCTTCCTCTCCTGGTAATAAATAGTGATTAAGCACGACCACCTGTCATGCTCAATTTTGCATTCATTTCATGGAAAGATTTCCACACTCTCCAAGGTGAAATTCACATTTTAATGTCCATAGATAAAAAAGAAAAGCGATGCGTGTTACATTTTTCCCCCACTATGAAAACCATTTTCAGGAATTTAGAATGTTAAATAATCATTCTCTTTATGAGACTAGCTCTAAAGACACATATAAATTTTGAAATCTATAGTATTACTTAGCAATTTTAGTGCTTTACTTTTTGCAGCCAATCATGGAAGACTGGCTTTTATAACTTTCTCTGCAGAGTCACCTTAATTATAGGGAAATCCCGTTACAGATGGATCCCCATTTACAGTGCTTCTGCTGGAATCTAATGCTGGTTTTATTGGAAATGATGAACAATTACTCTTCTTAGGATACAGAGTTAAGAATCAGGATTGGAAGTGAACTACATTTTTTTCAGCTTTGGTAAAATTCAAACTTACATATTATTTCCTTCAAAACTTTATCCCAAGGAGCAAAAAATAAATAAAGCAAAAAACCTTTTAGATTTCTCAGAATCCTAGAAAATTTTTCAAGATGAAAGGAGTCATACATATTATCTGATTCAATCTACACATTTAACGGGCAAGTAAGATGAGTTTCACTCAACTGCAGAAATAGTGACAGAGCTGAGACTAGGAGCTCTATGGACTATCACCACACTTTTGAGTCACACTTTCTTGTGCTTTTCCCAAGGAAGGGTTCTCTGGCTCTAAGGACAAGAATTTCTTTTATTCTTTCTTCATAGTATGATGACAAGCTGACATTAAGTTATATATTCTTTGCTTACTGTCTTTCTCCTCAAAGAATGTTAAGTTCCATCAGGGCGAAAATATCTGTAGCTTCTAATAGCGCTGGGGCACATAGCAGGACTCAATAAATACTTAATAAAGTTTCAAATTTAACATTCTCCTATATCCCATGTTTTCTTTAATTAAGATTTTGAAAAAAAATATCTTTAAAAAATATATATTTTTATTTCAGAGAGGAAGGGAGAAGGAGAGAGAAATAGAAACATCAATGATGAGAGAGAATCATTGATTGGCTGTTTCCTGCACATTCCACACTGAGGATCAAGCCTGCAACCCAGATATACGCCATGCCCAGGAATCTTTCTTGGTCCATAGATCGATGCTAAACCACTGAATCATGCTGGCTGGGCAAAAATATTTAATATCTTAATGTACTCACTGTGGAAGACAAGTTTATCTTCTTAAACAAGATAAAAAGTCATAAAAATAATTTCTGTTACATTACAATTAAGGGCTTCTGATTATAAATACAGGTCACAAATCAAGAGAAAACTGCTACACAGATAAGCAACAAAGGATGAGTATCCAGAATACATCAATAATTTCTAAAAATAAAAATATGTAATCCATTAGGAAAAAAATAGAAAAATATATGAACAGACATTTTAAAGAAGAGCAAACACAAATGGCTAATAATGGCCTATAATAACCAATAAAAATAAGATATTCAATTTTTTTAGTAATAAGGGAAACGAAAATTAAAAACCACTATGATATACACTCAAAAGAACTGAAAGCAAGATTCAAATAGTACACCCATTTTGTGTACTTATTTGCATACCTGTGTTCATAGAGTTATTCCCAGCAGCCAAAAACTGGCAGTAACCCAAGTGTTTATCAATAAATAAATGGATACACAAAAGAAATTCTGTCATGCTACAATATGGATGAACTTTTAAGACATTATGCTAAATGAAATAAGTCAGTTAGAATAGGGCAAATACTGTATGATTTTTCTTACACTAAATATATAGAGTTGTGAAATTCTACTGCTTAAAAAAAAGAGTAGAATGATGATTGCCACGGACTTGCAGGAGGGAGAGGGGGAGTTTTTGTTTAATAAGTATGGAGTTTCAATTAGAGAAGATGAAAAGACTTACAGAAATGGATTATGTGATCGATGGTTGTACAACAATAGGAATGTACTTAATGACAGTGAATTGTACACTTAAAATGGTTGAAATGGTAACTTCTGTTGTGTATCTTTTATCATAATAAAGAAAAAGTCACAATGAGATATCAACTTATATCTACTAGCTTGACAAAAATAAAACTTCTGACAACAGCCAGTATGTCCCCCTCCTCCAAATTTGTATGTTGAAGCCGGACCACCTTCCCTACCCTTCATCTGACTGTGTAGGAGACAAGGACAGTTAGGAGACAATCAAAGTTAAATGAGGCCATAAGTTTGGAGCCCTGATCTCATAGAACTGGTGTCCTCATAAAAGAGAAAGAGCTCTCCTCTCCATCGAGAACATAGTGGGAAGGTGACTATCTGCAAGCCAGGAAGAGAGCACTCACCAGAAACGAACCCTGTTGAAAACTTAATTTTGGACTGTCCAGTCTCCAGAACGTGAGAAAATAGATTTCTATAGTTTGAGCCAGCCAATCTATGGCATTTTGTTACGACAGCCCAAAACAGTCATAGTAGAGCGGTGGGATCTCATGTGCTGCTGCGAGGACTGTATATGGAGACCATCTGGCCAAGTCTAGCAAAGCCAAGGCTGTGTACGCTCACACTCCAGCAGCTCCACTGCATGGCATACAATCTGGAGAAACTAGCACATGTGTAACAAGAGATAAACACATGGAAGTTAAATGGGACAGCTTTTGTATTAGCAAAATCTGGAAATAACCAAAATGTACAGTGAGAGGACAATAGGAACTATAAAGAAAAATAGGTAAATGATACAAAACATAGGATGGCATTACATCTGGGTGATAAAGAACAATGCTTGAGGAGAGTACATGGGCTTCATGCAGTCATCAATACCCTATGTTCTAAGTTGGATGGTGGGCATGTAAACATCTTATTATTATTATTTAAAACATGTATATCCATTCTGCATATTCTTATTTTACACCTGTAGACTATGTTTTAACAATTAAATTAATAAAACAAATGACAATCTTCAATACCAAAAGCACAAATAAATAAAGAGTATAAAACTTCACGTTGCAGGGCATAACCAGGATAGATAACAAAGCAAGCAAAATTCTGATATAATGAATTATTTGAACTGCTTTAAAGGTTGGCTTTATAAATCACAATTTTACCAGAAGTACTGCAAAATCCATCCTGGCTACCAAAGGCACTATGAACAGTGAAAAATCTTAGGTATGCTATCAATGCAGACCTCACATCATGTATATTAAGTCTGAAAGCCATTTATTTATACATATTACCATGAAGAGCGATGTTTTCCCCTCAGGGTGAGAATGGAGTTGCCCACATGAAAATATAGAGTGTATTTTGGTATGGTCAGAGGTGGATGATGAGATGTTAAGAGTGAGAGCAAAGAGTTAAAAAAAGAACATCAAAACCATTAAGCAATGCCATATTTTACATTTTATTCCTCCAGGGTAAACAGATTATTCTGTGACATATCACTGTTTTAGGTGCATTCACATATATCATTTTATTTAATCTTCAATGCATCATCCTGATAGGTATTACTTTTCTCATTTTATATAAGGAAAGAGAGAGCGATGAAATAACCTGCCCAGCATTCCAGTGCAGGTGAGAGTGTTGGAATTCAAGCCTAGTTCTCACTCAAAGTCCAGCACTTTGGCTATTACACAGTGTCTTTATGACTGCCTTAAAAATAGGTTTTTGTAAATGACAGCAAAAATTATTAACAAATCAAGAGTTAGTCAGCCAGGCTCTTCCCCCCCCCCCCACATCCCCCAATGTAAGGGCTTTTCCTCTCTCTTTGGTTATATTCTTGCTCACTGTTTATTTCTTAGTAAGATGAACCAGGGAAATAAATTATGGAATTGAGTCTGTCAATTTAGGTTCTTCTTAGAAATGCAGATAATCATGTCTAAGATGTGTCTTAGGATTTTTTCCCTTCTTTTGTTCTTAGCCATACATCCTGTAGCATACACGAAGTACACGGGGTACAGTGCTGCCCAGAGTGGGGCTTTGGAGTGCATAAGAATCCAGAGGCAATGCTCAGAGCTCCGTTATCTTGGGAATTGTATAGACCTCTCTGTGTCTTAGTTTGTCAGATGGGGATATCTCATAGCATGGTTGTGAGGATTAAATGACATAGTGCATATAAAGCATTTAATAGTTCTCGATACATAATACAAGCCTAGTAAGTGTTAAGCATTACTATTAGCAGCAAATATACACGTGCATGTATCTTATACACACTAATAAGTTTTAGGTATTGCTATTAGGATTATTAGAATATTCTAGCATTAGTATGCTCAGGTCCCATGTGTTGGGGTTGGGGGGAGGGGAGATCTCAGCAGAAAAGGATTAGAATGACCTTCTAGAAAAGGCTAATCTTGACCTGGGTTTTGAAAGGTGAGAAGGAATTAGATATATGAAGAAGGTGTATGTGCTGGGGCGGGAGGATGGAGAGCAAGGGAACTTCAGGCAGGAGGAATCGGCAGTAATGAAATCCCACAGCATGGAATGGCATGATGTACAGGGTAGACTGGTGGGCAGGACATCAGCATCAAGGGACCAATTACAGTGAAACAGTTGGGATGGAGATCAAACTGAGGTGGGCCCATAAGGGACTGGTTAGCAAGTAGAAAATGACTCTTTCAGAGAGGCACACTGTGAAGAGATTAAGTCACTGCTCTAAGTTACAGAGAAACAGAGAAAAGACTGGTAAGTAGTCAAGCAAAGTATGGCCACTTGAACTGTGATCCAATTCTTATTTAACTTTTGTATTTTCTAGTATGAAAGTCTAAAATCTCAGAGATAAAAGTTATAGAAAACATCTGCATCTAGTCTCCTCATTGCCATTTTTCTATTAAAAACTGCCACATCCCTGGCAGGTATGGCTCAGTTGGTTGGGCATTGTCCCGTGCACTGAAAGGTTGCTGGCTTGATTCCCAGTAGGGCACATCCCCAGGTTTTAGGTTCAGTCCCTGGTAGGGGGGCATGCAGGAAGCAGCTGATAGATGTTTAACTTTCACATCAATATTTATCTCTCTCCTTTCCTCTCTCTCTTAATATATATATACACTAGGGGTCTAGTGCACAAAAATTTGTGCACTCGGGGACGGGGGGAGAGGGGTCCCTCAGCCCGGCCTGTGCCCTCTCGCAATCTGGGACCCCTTGGGGGATGTCCACCTGCTGGTATGCCTGGCCAGCCTGAGTGAGGGGCTGATGGCTGTCTGCAGGCTGGCCAAGCCCCCGCAGTGGGAACCCTCACCTCATGGGGATGTGGCCAGCCTGGGTGAGGGGCTGAAGGCTGTTTTCAGGCTGCCCACAGCTCCCATTGACCCAAGGTCCCAGTGAGGCTGGCTGGAATCTGGTTTCTGGGGCTTATTTATCTTCTATAATCAAAATTTTGTTGCCTTGAGTGGAGGCCTATGCAGGCAACAAAGCCTCCTGTTTGCTTCAGCTCTGTGGCTTCTATAATTGAAACATTGTTGCTTGAGCAGAGGCCCACCAGCCTAGTTAGGCAGTTGCAACAGAAGCCTCCTGCTTGTTCCAGCTCCGTGGCTGCTGGCCGCCATCTTGGCTGGGTTAATTTTCATACAGTTGCTCTGATTGGCTGGTGGGCGTGACTTGGCTGGTGGGCATAGCTTAGGTGTCTCAGAGTGATGGTCAATTTGCATATTACTCTTTTATTAGAATATATATATACTAGGGGCCCAGTGCACAAAAATTTGTGCACTCTGGGGATCCCTCTGCCGGCTTGTGCCCTCTCACAGTCTGGGACCCCTCAGGGGATGTCCACCTGCTGGTGTGCCTGACCAGCCTGGGTGAGGGGCTGATGGCTGTTTGAAGGCTGGCCAAGCCCCCCAGTGGGAACCCTGACCCCATGGGGGTGTGGCCAGCCTAGGTGAGGGGCTGAGGGCTGTTTGCAGGCTGCCCATAGCCCCTTCAGGTTTTGGGTCCCTACTGGGGTACCTGGCCAGACTGGGTGAGGGGCTGATGGCTGTTTGCAGACTGGCCAAGCCCCCCAGAGGGGTCCCTTACCCCACTGGGGTGTGGCCAGCCTAGGTAAGGGGCTGAGGGCTGTTTACAGGCTGCCCACAGCCCCTTCAGGTTTTGGGTCCCTACTGGCGTACTGGCTGTTTGCAGGCTGGCCAAGCCCCCCAGTAACGTCCCTCATCCCATTGGGTTGTGGCCAGTGTGAGTGATGGGCTGAGGGTCACTTTCAGGCTGCCCACAGCTCCCATTGACCCAATGTCCCGGCAAGGCTGGCTGGAAGCAGGTTTCTGGGGTTTATTTATCTTCTATAATTGATGCACTGTTCCTTTAAGCTGAGGCCTAGTAACGAATCTCCTCTCTGCTTCAGCTCGCGGCTTCTATAATGAGACAATGTTACTCTTAGTAGTCAGGCCAGGCCTGCTGTTTCCTTCAGCTCCCGAGGATTCTATGATTGATACTTTATTGCAAACATGTTTTGCCTTGAGCCAGGATAAGCGGAGCCTGCCCGCCAAGGGCCACAAACAGTTTCGGTTTTACTCCTGCTGCAATGGAAGCTGCTGTTTACTCAGGTCTGTGAGTGGTGGCCTCCATGTTGGCTGGGTTAATTTGCATACAGTCGCTCTGATTGGCTGGTTGGCATGGCTTACCCATCCCGAAGAAACAGTTAATTTTAATATTACGCTTTTATTAGTTAAGATACTTAAGTTGCCATACATGAGAATGTGTGAAATCTGTTTTCTCATGGCCCATATGAGGAACTGGATGAATTTAGTATAAGCACAAATATACCAGTAGAATTAAAATCCAAGTTAAGACAAGCCCTAAGGAGATAAAATTCAAGAACATCATTCTGCTTTCTATCCACCATTTCCTTTGGGGGCCTTCTCCAATCTTCCAATGTGCTTTAGGTGCATGTTCGCTTATTCCCAGACCTCATCATACATGATTCCATCTTAGCACTAACATTGCAATGTAATTGTTGGTGTTATACTAATTTGAATTACCAGTAAACTATGAGGTCCTTGAAGGCAGGGATCATGGTTATTCAGAATAGAAACTGTGCTTGATCCTTTACCCCTAATTCCAAGCCTATTTGGCACTAATTAAATGCATGTAGTTTGTTGATTCAACATAAGACAAGTATAGATTAAAAAATAAATTTCTCCTTAAAGTAACAAGATAACTTTGAAACAGATTCCTTTTTTCTCTACCTCAAAACTAGAAGTAGATTGTATACCCCAGAGATACCCACAGTCAGTCGGAGACATCAGACAATGTCTCACCCAGTTGTTTTAAGGCGTAGGGAAAGAATTTGTTTCTTTCTTATGGCCACTGAGACTCTCATTGGATTTCCAGATCAGTCTACCTTCAAATCAATCATTACAACTTCTCATTATTGTAAAAGAACAACTCTCTCATCCACAAAATAGGCTGTTATAGCATTGCTGGGTCATTTTCTCCATATTTGAGCATAAAAACTAAAAGATGAATTTTCAAGGGATTAATGTTTCAAGTAAAACCCATGCAGGGTTTGCCATTATCTTTCAAGAGAATCGTCTCTCTGGTTCTCCCAAAGCACATTTTCACGTCAAAAATAATCACTTGACTTTTAAGACAAAGACAGACAAAATACTGCCTGGAAATAGTTTGTACACCCCATTGGGGCAAAAAGTTCTTTATACAATAAGAACAGAAAAAATATTGCGTGAATGAGACAACAAAAGTCCAATGCAAAGAGTGTCAATCCCCCCAATTTCTATGCAGAACATCTAAGGGTAAGCAGACCTAGTAGATAGAGGCACATTTTGTTCTCATTGTAGATAAATATACTTTTATCTGACACACTGAGGTAGTAATCCTTTAGGGTTATTTGTCAGTTTGTTCAATTGACTAACTATGCCACACTCTGTGGAAACAGTAATAACAGAGACAGACATATACAGCCAAGAGCACGGAGTGCAACGATCTGCACAGGGGCGGGCCACCACCGCTGAGAAGCAATAGCTAGTGGACTCTGAGAAAACTGCATAGCACGTGAGGTGAGTCTTACAGGATGAGCCTAAGTGAAGTACTCAAGTAGTGATGGGGATGGATTTCTGAGTGAGGAGCTGAACCAAAGACATCATCAGCGGAGAATTTTATAAAGAACTGAAAGGATTCTCAAGGGTGTTATATTATGGGTCATCTTTCTCTCTTGTGCCCTTAAATGTATAAGGTTCCCAGCCTTGTGCAGATCACATTCATGTTGATCTGCTTAGAAGGCAAAATAAAGCCCTAGCTGGTTTGGCTCAGTGGATAGAGCATCGGCTTGCAGACTCAGGGGTCCCAGGTTCGATTCCAGTCAAGGGCATGTACCTTGGTTGCGGGCACATCCCCAGTGGGGAGTGTGCAGGAGGCAGCTGATTGATGTTTCTCTCTCATCGATGTTTCTAACTCTTTATCCCTTTCCCTTCCTCTCTGTAAAAAAATCAATAAAATATTTTTTAAAAAGAAGGCAAAATAAATATTATCACTCTTTATCCTGAGTTAGTAAATCATCTATAATAATAAAAGCATAATATGCTAATTAGACCAGACGTTCTTCCATATGTCCTTCCAGATGACCTTCCGAAGGAAGGTGGGGCTGCGAGGGAAGCCTGGGTCCCGGGTGCCAGAGGGAAGCTGGTGTCAGCAGCCAGGGGAAGGAAGGCCTACTCTTGCACAAATTTCGTGCATCGGGCCTCTGGTAAATTATATTGACAATGCAAAAACTATGGGGAAGGGCAATAGTTTCTGTAACAGCCATACCATCAATAGAAAGAGAATAAGAAAAAGACAGAGCATGGTGTTGTAGATATTCACAACAGAGTCCTAGCAGCAATGTTCTGCTCATGGCTACATTCATCAACAATAACTGACTGTGCACCCTCAGTGCCAAGTTACGGGGGAATTAAAATGGTGAACAAGACATAGAGCTTAAATAGTATTATCAACCTAGTGGGAGCGATAAGCCAGTGAACAGGTTCTTACTATACAGTGTTAAATGCCATCCTGGGGAAACCTTACAAGATGCTAAGGAAGATATAATGGGATCAACCAAACGGAATTTTGTAGGGAAACGGAGGACAGTGACATCTAAATTGAGGCCAGAAAGAAGAATCTGCCAGAAGAAGGGGAGGAGAGAGGAGTTAGAGGAAACATTTGCATTCCATCAGCTGGAGGCAACTCAGGAAGACTGGGACAAGGAGTTCAGCGAGTGCAGGGTGGCGGTGGAGATGAGACACTAAAGCTACATTACTAAGTAGTAAGAGTCAGATCACCCATGGCCTTGAATGGTTTTAAGCAGTTTGAACCTAATGTTCAGGAGAGTGGGGAGCAACTGCAGTACTTGTGACACACAGACAACGCGCACATCTGTGCTTTAGGGAGACCCCCTTAGTGTAGGGTGGACAACAGCCTGGAGGGGATCAGGCAGGACCTAGGCAAGCAGTGAAGAGTCCAATCCAAGGAACCCAAAGGCCAGCATTTTGAAATGTGAAGAATGCTCTCTAAAGTCCATTTGGAAGAAGGAACGAATGAGAATAGACATGTCTCCTTCTAAGCTCTGCACCTTCTGTCCTAGACAAGGCATTGCATTTATTTTAAAACTACAGTAATTAAGAGAGTGATAATAGCACAGAAATGATACAGGCAGATGAGTGGAACAAAGTCAAGAAATAAACCTAAGTATATATGGAAATTTAGGCTATGATAAAGATGGCAAGTGGAACTGTTTTAAACAATAATTAGGCTTTCACTGTACCTAACAACAAAAAAAATAACTCTAAAGATTTAAATGTACAAAATAAAAACTGGCAAAAAATCATTATAGGTAATTACAAAAGAAGACACGCAACTGCTTAATAAAGATAGATACCAATTTTTACCCAGAAAACTGGCGAGAATGAGAAATAGTTTATAATATTCATGGGCAGTGAGATTAGAGGGAAATCAGATTCCTTCCACTGCATTGGTAAAAATGTATAAAATTGGTATGTCCTTTCTGGAAGACAACTTAACAATATGAATCAAACCCTTGGAAATGTGCATGAAGTTTGACCCAGAAACTATATCCTTAGGAATTGATTCCAAGGATGTAACTGAAAAACTACCCAAACATGTATACACAATGGTGGCAACTGCAACACTTTGAATGATACAGAACTTTTTAAAGGCATGAAAAGACATTCACAACATAGTGGTAAGGAATCAACAAGGTTATGAAACTGTGGCTATTACAACTTTACTATATATATGTACAGAGAAAAAGAGAGAAACTAATATAGAATTATTAACAGTCACTTTCTTTGGTGTTGAGATGATGGCTGGTTTCTGTTTTCTTTCTATTTTCTGAAAATTTCTTACTGTAAGTACATATTGCTTTTATAATCATAAAAAAGTAAGGTCTCATTTCCCTTTACAAAGAAATGTCAAGAATAACAGTGATGGTGGAGTTAATAACTCAAGAGAATGCGGGAAAAGAGCAAGTGCCGGTATCACATTAACAAGTGCCAACTATACTGTCTTTTCTCAGTGGATTCAAGACAAAAACTGACACAGAAAGACTTCTACCACCTTACCTCAAAAAACAAAAGGAATGAAAATGCTTGTCAGGAAAAGCAGCAGTATTACTGCACAAATTACAACACATTTTGCATTTCAATTGCATAGGTAATACAGATTCTTAAACCACACTTTCACACTCAACCCCACATCATGCCTGCCCATTTATCAAACCATGTCAAATATTACAAACAGTACAACTTAGCTTAAAGACCCCAGGTTGTTCTCCTGGGTAGGATTACGGTACATTTGCATGAATCTTCCTGTCACTCTGTTTTTGCACTTACAAATCCGTAAGGAGATGTTTCATGTATCTAACTTTGCATATCAAATACAGCATGCAATAATATGGCAAATGTTGTTTTCATGATAATCTAAATTCAATAACAATAAATGATACCTTGATGTTTTACTGTATAGTTTTCTTTTTTTATTTTTAAAATATATTTTATTGATTTTTTTACAGAGAGGAAGGGAGAGGGATAGAGAGTCAGAAACATCGATGAGAGAGAAATATCAATCAGCTGACTCCTGCACACTCCCCACCGGGGTTGTGCCCACAACTAAGGTACATGCCCTTGACCGGAATGGAACCTGGGACCCTTCAGTCCACAGGCCGACATTCTATCCCCTGAGCCAAACCAGTTCTGGCTTTATTGTATAGTTTTCTAATATTATTTTGTGCACACTAACATATAGTCTTTGAAAGTCCACGTGTAGTACAGGAGCAGGCATTTTTACTATTATTACTATTACTATTACTATTATTATTATTCCTATTTATAGAGATTAGAGAAGTTACAATCAGAAGAGTTTATTGCCTCAAGGGTTTCATGATCAATAAGCCACTAATTTGGATGCATGTTTTGCTTTCATGATGGTATTTTTTTTAGCTTCTATGGACACTGTTTTTGTTGTTGTTGTTTTTGTTAATCTTCACCCAAGGATAGTTTTCCGTTGATTTTTAAAGAGAGTGGAAGAGAGGGGAAGAGACACACAGAGAGAAACATCCATGTGAGAACTGGTTGCCTCCCACACTCATCCCGACTGGGACCCTTCAATCCTCGGGCTAATGCTCTATCTACTGAGCCAAATTGGCTAGGGCAATGGACACTGTTTTAATGAGAAATACTGGAGTTGACCGATTTTATTCTTCTGCCATAACATAGAATTTTAAAATTATAAAGCTCATAAAGTTCCAGTCTCCTTGCCTTATTGACAGAGAAACTAAAGCCCAGGGGGTTGGGGGTGGAGAATAAGTGACTCTACTCACATCTCAGCTGTGACTAGCAGAATGGGAGACCTCAGGTCCCCACACCTGTTCTAGTGTTCACTGTGCGACAGAGAGCCCGAGGACCCTACAGCCATAACGACTCATGGAGCGTCTTCACATACATTTTTGTTCTTACAATTATCCTGTGAGGTCTTATTATTTATTCTTAATTTATAAAAGGGTAACTGTTACTTGGAGAGTTGAAGTGACTTTAATACTTTCAGTTACAAAGCTCAAGGCTTTTATACTGGAGGCCACCGCTTTCCCACTCTGAAATCCAGACTGGGATGCATTTTCCGCAATTCCCTCTCAATTCAAGGGTACTCATTCTGAAAATGTTTGGAAACTTAAAACAACATATCAATCTTAGGAAAAGATTCACAAACCGTGTGACCATTATTTTCCAAAAAAAAAAAAAAATCTTTTAGATCATATCTCTTCTCAAAGCATTAGCTTTCTACAGATAATTAACAATCGAACTCAGCAAATAATGAAAGCTTACCACTGTTGAGTTTAGCAAGAAATGCCAGAGGGCTCTGATCCAAGCCAACCTTTGTATCATTAACCTCAGGAAGCTCACAGCTTAAATGGAAATCGTCAATGTAAGCATCCAAGGCTTCGGAGGCAGAGGCGTACGGCTTTTCTTTATATTGGATGGAACCGTCAGTGTTAAAGGAGATGCTGTTGAGGGTGGGAAGAGAAGGCTCAGAAGTGCTCAAGTGGTGTTTCTTAACTGACTTTGCCATGGCTTTTTCAAAATGGGGCTGCAATGTCCATTCATCTTTTAAAAAACTCTAAACAGAAAAGGGTATACAAGGTTTCAGTTAAATAGGACTGCTCACCCTTGGTGATCCTTGAGTCCTGTGTATTTGGTTTTTTTATAAATTAAACCCTCCCTCCCCCCTGCCTTTCTGCACTGTTTATATTGAGTTCTCAAGCAATACTTGTTGACTGACAGTTTCACGGACGTGGCCACAATGTAAAGGGCACTTTGGCACATACTAGGAAGCTAGCAATAGAAGCCCTGCCGGGTGAGGCATCAGATAGTGGGGTTGCTTCCCTTGGACTTAGGTTTTACTCAACCAAATGAGTAGCTCTGGAACAGTGAGATACTTTCATTTGCTACGTTTAAAATAAGACAGGCCTCCAGAATCATGTCATGGTCTTTCATTCCCACACCTGTCCTCTCATTCATGGGACGGGGAAATCAAGGATGAAGACAAGGAAGCAACAGGGGACCCTGGCTCAAAAGAGATGACAAACGGAGACCAGGCAGCAAGATGAGGTGAGTGCCGAAAGGCTTAGAATTTAGTGGGGGACGCTGGGTCCTGGACCTTCTGCCACTCTGACCTTGGTGGAGGAATTCAGCCGCTGCAGACCTTGTTGGTCCCATCTGGCCCCCACCACTTACTCTCTGCAATAACTATAAAAATTAAGTAGTACCAGTTTCCTAGTTTTCAAGATGAGAATACAGTGACACATGGAGACTGAGTAATTTGTCTGAAGCTATGGCGCAGGGAATTAACAGCCACGGTTGAGCCTCAGTGGTCGGATCCAGAGCTTGAACTGAATTGTTTGCACCAGACCACCGTCTCACATGTGCTGGGATTGCCCTATGAACCGTGATCTCTAAATGCTGGCCACAGCTGGTGTGCCCCCAATGTCTGCCAGGGTTGGATGCCTGAGTTCTATGGTCTCTCATTTCTCCAAGAGTATTCATTGGTATGTGCAGGAGAAATGCCATTTATTTGATAAGAATATATACGTAAGTGCCAAAAAGAGAGTACTCACTTTTCCAGGCCTTTGAAATTCTAATGGGCATGTTGTGATTTCAGAATGTTACATTATATGACATCATAATCACTAACATTCCCATCTGTGGGATATTTTGAGTGTCCTCTAATGTAACAGAGTTATAATGAGACCTTTGAAAACCAGAAGGAAACTATGGATCATCTTCCCACAAAAATGTACACTGGCAGACACAAATGCAATGAGTTCTAGGGTTCTGGAAGTTCATGGCAACTTCTGCATCTGGTACTACTGGTACTACTTGAGAACTAGGAAACTGGTACTACTGGAACCCTAGATTTGGAAGTTTTGTCTAATTGAAGTGGTAGTTGTGGGAAGAAGGGAAGGGAAAGAAGGAAAAGAACAAAAAGAAATCCTTACTTCAAACAGAACAAACTAACCCAATAACAACAAATTCTTGGAGCTTTTATGATAAAAATCTCTTCTGACTTTAAAGAACCAGCTCAAAAGGCACTTCATAAATCATGAGCACGATCCTCTTCCTTCTTGCCTTCCTTCTCTGGATTTGTCAGTATGAATTAGTTACTATTACAGACAATGGGCTTCAGAATGAGGGAGATGTGGGTTTATCGGCAGTCATATTTGATCTCCTCACTTTTAATTCTGTTTAATAATACTGAGCTCATTGGGTGGCTGAGTTTAATCTTCTGCTGCTTTGCACCAGGATGGCCACATCTGGGCTAAGATATTGAAATACTTTCAGAATAGCTGGAAAAAGCTCCTTCCCTTCATGTGCATCCACCCCCAGATCCAACATACAAATGTTTTTTTGTCACCCCAGCTCTGACCCACTTCACCCAGAAGTCTTTAGACCTTCCCATGATCTGGCAACTTAATAGATACTGTCTGCCTCTGCAGGACTCTTCTCCAAGCTATGGCCAATGCCCACTCTGTCTAGTCAGTATCTGACTATACAGATTGTTAAATGTTTAGAATATGATCCCTGGTTTGACCTGTAGAAGAGCTGAATATATGTCTTTTTCCCTCTAAAAGCTCAAATGAAATAAGGAATGGATGGGTATCCCTCCTCCTGCCCTGGTTTTCCAGTCCATGGTAGTTGTTCAATAAATGTTTGTTGAATGTCAGCCAACATATTCCTTTGAATATAAAGCAGTATGATGACTGCAGTCATAAAAATGCTTTGAAAGATCAAGTCTTGTTGGTTTATTAGTAGATGCTGCGAAGCAACCAAACAGGAGACTAGAATAATGTGCTCAAGTCCAGGATATAATGAGAGAAAGGCTAAATGCAAAGAGAGCAAGAAGCTGATGAGAGAATTGGTGAGATTACCAGCCATGTTGGAATATTTTTGAGGTTCACTTAAGGCAAACCTTTATTACCCAATTTTTCAACGTGTATCCACAGCTGAAAGTCTAGTTTTAAGTGAATATTTAAAGGCATTTTCTGTAACACCTAATTGCATGAATACAACCATAAAGGAAACTTAATCATTACTATTTCTAAAACAACACAGCAGGAAAAATCAATGCATAAGATATATGTTGATCATCCTAATAAAACAAATTTATTTTGTGACTTTCATTTTATCATACACATAGCGATGTGAAAATTCATTCTCTTGATTTTTCACCATGTGGACTTACAGGGGCTAAGCAATGAAATAAATGAACACTTGTGACATTTAAAAAGCAAGAAGACCATATGGAATAATTAAGAAAGAAAACAGGATCAATACATTGCCTAATCATATATCAATTAAAAAGCAGATTGTTTGGATATTTCCCCTGGAAATTTCATGTTTGAAGTTGGTCTTGCTTAATTCTCTTTGATAGTATTTTTTCAAATGTGTTCAATCTATAGACTTCTCAGAGTGCATCCATCTTCCAAACAATTCCTAAGAATACAGATGACTGCAAGTAGGAGGACTAGGACAAGACATCAGCTCCATCTCCCTTATCACCTTAGTGTTAAAACAGACTCAATCACAGAAGCGGAGTCTCTCAAGCCTGAGCGGAGAGAAAGGTTCCGCGATCTGCACAAAGTTCGGCTTCCTTCTCTCATTCAATTCAATTAGACACACAATTATTGACTGCCAGTGTGCAAGGAACCGTGCTAAGCACTCTATAGGGATGCAGTGATGGACAAGACATTGTTTCCCTCCTAAAGATGTTGTAGTCAAGTAAGAAAAATAAAAGCAGCATATAAATGAGTACAACCTAAGGAAAGGCATGCTAAATGCCATTGACCCCTAAGGGGAGCTGGGACACAGAAGAGAGAAAGTACTGCTTGGTGGAATTGGGGAAAGTTTGACTTTAGGTTATTTAAACTAGGACTTGCAAAAGAGGCAAGTTTCAGACACACAGACATGAGGAAAATGGAAATGCTAGGAAAAAAGGAACAACATATTCAAAAACATTGAAATAGAAAAACCACATACATATATGGATGGAGGAATAAATCTGATTTGCTTGGGTTGTTAGGTAAAGAGAAAGGAGACTGTATCCCATCCTGTATAGACCAAAGTGGTAAGTAAGTTTTAGGGCTAGGTATTATATTTATTTCACAGAAAAGGAAAACAGCCTCCGAAAGCTTTTAGAATGCTCTAAGAGAATATACCAGTGATAGATTTGAGACTTAAAGCTTGGAAGCTCATATCTTTCCCACCACACCAGTGCCCACTCTCTGCCATCTTCCATCAACAACAGCCAAGTGAAGGAAGCCTTCAGCATACAGCAAGGAGGTTAGCCCCAGATCCAAGAGTAAGAGGATCCCACCCACCTGTGCAGCTCCGAGAACTCCGTGCATCAATTTAAACCATCCATAGAACATGCTTTTAAAAGGCAATTGGTTAAGATTTCCTTCTTTTTTTCCAGCTGACTACTATTCCACAACTCTTTTACCCATTCATCTACTGGTGGGCACTTGGGCTGCTTCCCAATCTTGGCTCTTGTATATAATGCTGCAATGAACATAGGGGTGCATATATTTTTTCATGTTAGCATTTCAGGTTTCTTGAGATATATTCCCAGAAGTAGAATACTGAAACCTGTATAATTTTGTTAACCAGTGTTACCCCAGTAAATTTATAAAACGGAAAAGCAAAACAAAAGCAACCAAACAAAAAAAGGCTACTTGGGTCATCTGGGCAATGAGATACCTCCATCTATGCCAGCTCTATCCATCTCAGAATGCTTGAGGGAGACATGGGGCACCAGGGCAGGGTTCTTCCTTAATCTTCAGGACCTTGTCCAAGACACTTAGTAAGAAAATAAGGCACATTTTATTAGTGAGATATTATCCTATCTGTTGTCTATCTGACTCTGGGGAATTTTGAGCTATTGAACATCAAGATATGAACATGCTATGCTTTGGAATTTGAATTTTAGTAGCATATAGTCAGTGAGATGCAACTTATGTTTTATCAGTAGATAGGACCTCATGGAAAAGACTTCACACACCATCTCAATCAATCACCAGGCACTATGGTAAGCAATACCTTCTTTGAAAGAGAGCTTATACATACTAGTCACTATTATTAACTATTCAGAGTTTAGACCACAGGCTGATCTTCATTATCAAGAAAGAATCAGAGAAGAAACCAATGTTTGAAACACATAGGATATGACAGATCACGCACAGTCTTTTGCGATTGGTCTGCCAGCAATTTGGTACATGGTATACCACGAGCACAAACATATACAGGCGCTACCCTTGTGCTTGTAGTTTTGGGTCTGTAATATTTGAGATGAACAGAATATTGCAGTGTTGTGTACTGCTCTTTTATAAACTCAACTGGCAATCCCTATGCACTTGAGGATGAAACACTCCCCTCAAGCTATGATCCCTCATTTATTCAACGAGTATTTATTGTGAATGTAGAAAGGTCATGCAGAACAGAGGTCAGGAGTCTGGCTCTGGTACCACCCTGGCCAGCTTAAAATCTAGC
>PVJC01014191.1:0-36813 GCA_004026665.1 Murina feae | reverse complement strand
CCTAAACCACTGGCCACCACTGTGAGACTTCAGCCTGCAGTCTGTCTGTGTACCTGGCTCCTCCCAGGGTTATTCTCAGAGAAAGTACAAAGGAGATGCTGATCATGTCTGCACCCCTTCCTCATCCTCTCTCCCCACGAGACTCCCCTGATGGGAATATCTGCCCCTGGATTCCTCATCTCCTTTGTCTGTCTCCCTTCATCTGAGTCACTCTCACTTTTCTTTGGGGACTTTGGAAATTACCAGTAGGTTTCGGCAGGGGAAACTTGTTCTGCTGGTTTCTTTAGCATCCTAGACTGGGATGAGCTACATAGGAGAAAGCTGGGGGATATGGGGGGGGGGTTGGAAAGGGGGAGCAAGGAAGGCTTTGGAAGCACCAGGCATGGCCCTGTCCATGAAGGAGAGGAAAGAACGGGGCCGATGACACTCATTACATATTACTCAGCAATGAAATAGAGAGTAATAGGTCACAAAGCAACTGTGGTAAGCATGCCCGTCGTGTCCTGTACTGCGGCACACAGTTGGATACACATCTCTTCTGACAGACCCAGGCAGTGTTACTGTCCTGCGTAATGACAACAAGGCAAATGTGTCTGCTATCATGGAAACAAATCCACGGCGGAAGGAGAATGACGGGATACAGGGAAGATACTCTATTTTCATTGTTCTAAGTAGATGTTACATCTCGTGGCAGATAGGATTTCACAAATGAGCAGCAAGAGATTTGGGGAACAACCGTAGTTTACATGCTCTCATTTGGTAATGAAAGTGCTTTCCGCTGTTATGCGTTAGTAATTCAGGCAGCAGCATTTCTTAGCTCCTATTGTGTACAAAGTAGCAGGCACAGTTGGGGGAGGGGAGTAGGGAGAGGAGAGATATTGCATTTTTTTTTAGCAGCTCACAGTCTAGTGCTATTAGATTTGCAAGAAGAATGAAGCTCCCCCACAAAGCCTATATCAAATCTTAAACTGTTTTAAGCAATTAAAAAAAAACTTAGACACTTCTTCCATAAAACATGTCCCTTTGTATTCATCTGAACATAATTCAAACCACATTTACCTAAACGCTCTGTTACTCTGTTGTATGGCCACTTTTTTTATGTTTCTGTAAGAAAATGCTCTTTGTATCTTTAAGATTTTAAGCAATAAAACAGTGTTTATATTTATCTAATCTTATGGCTCTCTGAGGCTGAAGGATTCAATTACTGTAGACGGTGATGCTTCCTCCTCACTCACACTCCTTTCCCCCATCCCCCTTTTAATATTATACTCATACTGCCATGTATTTCATACATATTTATTAAGAAGTACTAGCATTTCCCTCTTCCACTCGATTCAGCAGGCCAATACCAAAGTTAGGTTGTCTCACCTGTCTTCCCACATATCAAACCTGCTGGGGTTATCCGTACACACACAGAGTCAAAAAATAAAGCGGAACAATGGTAATAGTACCCAGTAAGAAGAATGAGATCCAGATGCTCTCAAAATAAGAGAGGTTTGATCAATGTCACATTAACTTTATTTTCACTGCTTCCCCAACTGGGTCAGAAAAAAAAGCAGTACAGGGCCAGAGAATTGTGCTGACACTGGGGAGTGTCTTTTAGCAAGATGCAATTTTAAAAATAATGTCCAAGTTACTTGCTGTGTTATCAAAAGATCACCTTAGATCACCCTGGCCGGATGACTCCATTAGTTGAAGCATCGGCCTGTACACCAAAAGGTTCCAGGGTTCAATTCCTGGCCTGGTGTGTACCAATGCAACCAACTGACATTTCTCTCCTCTCCTCTCCTCTCCTCCCTCCCTCCCACCCTCTCCCTCCCTCCCTCCCTCCCTCCCACCTCTCTCTCTTTCTCTCTCTCCCTTCCTCTCTCTAAACATATCCTCAGGTAGAAAGAAAATCACCTTATATTTATTTACAATTTTTAATTCTAAGAATCAAAAGTAGCCTTTACCTCAATACCCATTTCCTACCAAGACTTCTCCACTGTCAGATTTACTTTTATCTCTTTTGTGACAGCTAACTATCAGTGATACAACACAGTCTATATTTGGCATATCCATGGAAGTAGAACCCTATTTTCCAGACACAAAATTTGTGTGGCTTTTAAATAAGTTTTAAGTAGATCCTGACCTCATAGAAAAAAAAAGAGAGAGAGAGAGAGAACAAGTGACTGATACTCCCAAAAGAATCATAAAAATTCAGAACACTCTAAAAAATACCTTAAAAAACAGTTGACTAAAAGTCTTACCTTGGGTGTTTAAAATCTCTTGGTTGGCATCTCCTCCTTTAATCAGTCTCTGAGTATCTTGATATCATCTATGCATTTCAAGCTTCTTTCTGACATTCTCTCAATAATTTTCAAAGCTACTCAACGTGCTACTTTCAGAAAATCAATAAAGATGACTTAGACTTCTGTTCTGTGAAAGAAAAACAAAATGCTTAATTGGCCTAGCTGTGCCTTCTTATTTACTTAAATTTATTAAAAGAAACAAGCTAATCTGTGTTGAAGGCAGAACCCACTGAAATGTGACCAGTTTGTATAACTTTATCTTTCTTGACAGTGATTTTGCAGAAATCCCTATTATTTTTACATTTACAATAATCAGAAAGCTCTTTTATTTTCTTTCTGTGAAAATTGGTGACTGGCAATTTCTAAGTATAATGCACATAGCTGACATTCAACAGTTTGACATCTGTATCTTAAATAATTCAAATCGCATATTTCAACCTAAAAAGCTTATGTTTTATATTCTGACATTAAATAATTTCCAACTCTTCATCATGTGGTCAATTATTTCACTTTTCAAAAACAATGATTAGTGATCGCTGCAAACAAGTGTCTTTGGCCATATCTTCAAAAACAGACAGACACGCATTTTCAGTCGGGGCTCCTTGGGCAGGGTGACTGTGGGGGCGAACATTGAGGGGTGCCCCCGCCCCGGGGTGCTCCCCCCCCCCCCAGCCTCCAGCCTTTCTCTTCCGTGGCCCCGTGACTGTGACTCGTCTGCGTGGCTCGGGGCCAACAGAAATGCCTGTGGGAAGGCCAGCCCCTTCTCAACAGAGGGCCGATGGCCTTTGTGAAAGACGAGAAGACAAAGCCTAACGCAGCGCAACTTCTCTGGGACATTTTCCAGGGAACTGAGCATGTTCAGTGCTCCACGTGGGAACGTGCTTCGCACAATGACGAGCTTCACTGCGCGGCCCCTGCCAAGCGTCCAGCGCACCCCGCCTGCGGGGCGCAGAGCCTGGCCGGCCGGGGGTGCACGGTCACAGGCGCAGGGGGGCTGGCCTCCCGCCGCGTGTGGTGGCACAAGAGGGGGGATGGCTTCCGTCTGAAACAGAGGCCAGGTCTGTTCTCCTGCCCCCTGCTCGGGAGGAGGGACGAGAACGAATACCCGGTGGTTACTTGAGCCAGTTCAGGTGGCTCAGATAAGGGCCAACAGGGCCTCTGTGTGCTGCCCAACCCCTTTCGGAGCCAAGGCGCTGGGGGGGTGAGCAGGCCGCGCTGCGAGTGGCCTCTGAATGCTGGGAGTGGGAGCCGGCGTACTTTCTCTCCTCCTGTGCTTTGCTCTATTAGATGCGATTCTATGATGTGCTCTTCGTATGCGTGTTAATGTGTTTTAGAACTTTGGAAACCTGAGGACAACATCGCCGAACACCAGGTAGTAGAACAGCCGGTACCGTGCTTTGATACTGTCAACATTGAGCTCCAGCCTCGTGGCTTTTCTGTTGTTGTTGTTGTTTTGTTTTGCTGTTTTTCCCCTGGAGAGCTCATGTGGTGGATGCAAGAAATTCTACTCACTGGTGTTTTTGTTTTTTAAAATATGTATTTATTGATTTCAGAGAAGAAGAGAGCAGGAGAGAGAGATGGAAACATCAATGATGAGAATCATGGGTCGGCTGCCTCCTGCACGCCCCCTACTGGGGATCAAGCCCACAACCTGGGCATGTGCCCTGATGGGAAGTTGAAGTCAACACTCAACCACTCAACCGCTCTGGCTGGGCTGGTGTCTTTTTGTTTTCCAATTATCTATTTGATGTTCAAGAGGCTGAAGCAGCTCTATAAAGAAGGGAAAGTTCAATAGTAGTTGGTATTCAGATTACCAAGTACCTGTTGTGATGTGGCTTTGGGACACAACAGAACAAGATAGAGGCTAATGGAGACTGGGTTTCTTAGGAATGGATAAGTTTTAGCTGATTAAACAATGTAATTCATCAAGTCATGGGACAAGGCAGGAATGAGATGACATCTTTTGAAATTAAAATTTTGCCCTGAAAATCAGAGGGAATTTTAAAAATACACAATTAGTCCTCAGTGGATAGAGTGTCAGCCTGTGGACTGAAGGATCCTGGGTTCAATTCCAGTCAAGGGCACATGCCAAGTTGCCAGCTCCATCCCCAGTAGGGGGCGTGCAGGAAGCAGCTGATCAGTGATTCTCATCATTGATGCTTCAATCTCTCTCCTTCTCCTTCTCTGAAATCAATAAAAAAAATTAAAAAATAAATAAAAAGAGACAATTAAGACAATTATTGTTTAAATAGAGGAGTAAATCGTTTTAGACATTTTAAAAGGTATGCATGTACATATGTACATTTGGGGTTTTTCCTTTCCTGTTAGGATTAAGTAGCTTTCAGACTAAATTTATTTAGGAGTTGATTATTTGTTTTGTCAATAGCTACCAAATTTTTGTAGCTCTTTTAAAAATTACTTTAGCACAAAGAGTAGATGTTTTTAAAAAAGACGAATAATATTTTTAACAGTTTTTAATGCTTGGTTACAGAATACCAGTGGTCTAACAAAACTGATAGAATCATGGGCACAAAAAGTGGGGTGCTCTAAAAGGACTCAGGATACAGGAATAGCAGAATGAGACGATGAAATATCAAAGTCGGGGTAATTTCCAACTCTATTTACCACCCTACCCCACCTCTTCTGGGTCAATCTTCCAGCAATTGATAGACGGTGCCAGAGTCAGTTTTGATACTCAAGAGGCTGAACAGCTCTACAAAGAAGCGAAAGTTCAATAGTCTATATTCTTGCTCTTAAAATACCCTAAGCCTCACTTCTACTGAGGTCTTCTCATTGGTAGACAGCCTCTAAACAACCCCAGTGACCCCTACCTCCTGGTATTCGTGTCCCTGTATAATGCCCTGCCCTTCCATGTGGGCTGGGTAAGCTGACTCGTTGTTTTCTAGCAAACAGAATTTGGCAGGGGCGATGGATGCTGCTTACCTGATTAAGTTACAGCGTGGCTATGGCTTTTGTCCTGGGCGTGGTCTCTCACTTGCTCAATCTAAAGAAAGCTAGCTAGTCATGCAGTGAGCTGCTCTGTGCTGTGAGAGGCACACACCACAGTCCAGTAGCCCTCAAGAACCAGATCCTGCCAGCACCTGTGCAAGTGAGCCCAGAATCAGACCTTCTGCCATTGAGTCCCAAGACCTGAGCTCCCACCAACACATGGACAGAAATTTCCCAAGAGGCCTGGAGCCAGAGGCACCGAGCAAGCAGCACCCAGATTCCTGAGCCATAGAAACGATGAGATAATCTTTTTTTCTTTTAAGCCACTAAGTTTTGGGATACCAGTACTTTGTGATACAGCAACAGATGAACGAACACATTCTTTTTGTCCACTTCCGTCCTTCTAAGTGCTTCAGTCACATCACTTCCTCTTTCCCGCCCTGCCTTGCTCATGGACATTCTCACCCCCCACATTCCTTTTACTTTTTTTTGTGGAATGATTTAAAACTATCTGTTTCATAGGCTCCTTTAGACCATGCCCCAGGCCTTCTCCTTCTTCACCTTAAATGTTCAAAAAATAATTAAGTTTTCAACCAAAGAGAAACTCCAGTGCTGGCTGCTATAAGAACAATGTTCAGCTTCTATAAAGAAACTGTGAGTCATCCGAAGTAAGGAATGTAGCTATGATTTCATCAACTTAAAAATACTCCAGCTTTCGTACATTTTATTGAGATTACACACCCCCGTGATTAAACAATCATGGTCCTCATTACTTAAACTTTTTATAGCAATACAACATTATTTTAAAAACTTTTCGTTATTTTTAGCCTACTGTTGGATTTGGACCGTGGCTACATGTAGGTGTGAGATATCAGTACCTGAGATCCTCAGGCTTTTCAGCCTCTGGGCTCTGCTCGTTGTTAATCGTTTTGTTAATCCTCACAAAAGGATATTTTTCCATTGATCTTTTTTTAAAACACATTTTTTTTTTATTGATTTCAGAGAGGAAGGGAGAAGAAGAGAGAAAGATAAAAACATCAATGATGAGAGAATCACTGATGGGCACTGCACGTCCACTTCTGGGGATCAACCTGAAACCTGGGCATGTACCCTTGACCGGAATTGAACCTGAGACCCTTCAGTCCGCAGGCCAACACTCTATCCACTGAGCCAAACCAGCTAGGGCTCCATTGATCTTTTAGAGAGAGTGGAAGGAAGGGGGAGAGACTGAGAGAGAGAGAGAGAGAGAGAGAGAGAGAGAGAGAGAAACATTGATGTAAGAGGAGCACATCAATTGGTTGTTTCCCACACTCAGCCTGACTAGAGCCAGGATTGAGCCTGTGACTGAGGTAAGTGCCCTTGACCAGGATCGAATCCGGCACCTTTCAGTCTGCAGGCTGATACTCTATCCACTGAGCAAAACCAGCTAAGGTTCAGCTGTTCGTTACTTCAATACCTCTAATGGAATGCCTTGTGCTACCCGCTCCCGCTGATTGTGGAAATCCTCTCTTCTAAGATTTTGGAGGATACCGGAAGGTTTAGCCTCCCATTTGTCACTGTTCTCTCTGGAATTTTCCCATCCCTCTCCGCCCCGTCTGCTGGCTGAGGTGCTCTTCTTGCCCTCAGTTCTTTTCTACAACAGGCCCTGCCCTGCTCTCTTTCTTAAACTTCCCCCAAATGCCACCAAGAGGCTGCCAAATGGAATACAGCAAAGCACAAGATAACAAACAACTTAATATTAAAAATTGGACATTTCCGGCAATTAGACTTCTCCAGTTTCTTGATAAGCACAGCACAGGGAAGTTGCTGTGATGGACCTCCTCGGGTCCTGTGTGCCCCTCCCTCGCTGCTTCCTAGCCTTCCAAACCCTTCTCTTACATCTTGCTATTTTTCCTCTAGTCCACGATTCATTCTCCACCACAACCTTAACTTTCCTTAATTTGGGGAATTTAACTTGGTTTGGGTTAACCTTCTCTCATCCAGGCTCTGTCATAGTGGGGGTTGGGGAGGGGTCTTAACTTCTCCCACCACTGAGTCCCAGACACATTCCTGCGTTCTTTCTTTTTTGTTGTTGTTTGTTTGTTTGTTTGTTTGGTTGGTTGTTGTTAATCCTCACCTGAGGATGTTTTTCCCATTGATTTTTAGAGAGAGTGGAAAGGGGAGAGAGAGAGAGAGGTGAGAGAAACACATCAATTAGTTGCCTCCTGCATGTATACCAACTGGGGCTAGGGATCAAACCTGCAACCCAAATATGTGCCCTTGACCAGGTATCAAACCTGCGTGTGTCAGACAATGCTCTAACCGCTGAACCATGCCAACGGGGCCATGTATTCTTTCCCGGATGTCACCCTCCTCAGCTTAAACTGTTCCCAGCCATTTGAAATTACATCTTAAATGTTGCGTTAAAGTTGAATAACAAAATTAAGTTTTTTTAAAAATCCATATAAAATCCTATCTAATAAATAGAGAATATGCTAATTGACTCTCCCACCATCACAAAGATGGCAGTGCCCACAGCCAATAAGGAAGGAATATGCTAATTGACTGCTCCACCCACAAAGATGGTGGCACCCACAGTCACAAGATGGTAATGCCCAGTCCTCTCAGCTCCATAGATGTCCAGGGCCGCCCGAGGCTCAGGTAAACAGGGCTGGCCTAGGCTTATGCTGCTGGCAGAGGCAGCAGCAGAGGTGTGATGGGGCATCGCTTCCCCTAATTGCCAGGTCGCTCCTGCCCCTGAGACCCTCCTGGACTGTGAGAGGGGGCAGGCAGGGCTGAGGGATCTCCCTCCAGTGCATGAATTTTCATGCACCAGGCCTCTAGTATATAATGAAAGTTATTTTCCTCATAGAAATCCTGCTGAATTTGCTAAAAATATATAAGTTTACAAAGAAGTGAAGTGTTTTCTTGAGATTAGACCAAACAGCCAGACTATAAACTAGTGTCTGATCCATTTCAAGTAAAAGGTAACTGCTACTTTTATGATTGTTGTTATGACCCTCTTTGAGGATCAATTTCCATAGATTGGAATGCTCCTTCTATGGCTTGGCAAGTGATTGGCCAATAGTAAGAAGCTCTATCTTCTCTCCCAGTGTCAAAGGTCTGACAATGGCATGAAACGTTTTGACGAGGAATTGCTGTAAATTATGCTTTGTCTTGGGAAGCTAGATGAATATAAGACATTCCGCTTTGTAAGTGAAATAGAGAAAGACAAGCACCATATGACTTCACTTACATGTGGAATCAAAAGAACAAAATGCATGAACAAACAATGAATGTAAATATTTATATTCCATTATGAAAATACATCTCCTCAGAGAAGTAAGAAGGGCTGGTCCCTGGCTGTGCACCGGGAAACATGCCCTCTCTGCTTCCCCCTGGGAGCTCACCACACCCCGTGTTTTCAGAGAGACCTGGGAGTTTCTAGAGAAAATAACTTGAAGCACGTCTGGTGAACTGGGTGAGGGACAGGCAAAGGGCGCTGGGTGGGGGGAGAGTGCGATGAGAGAAATTTCCCACAGGCAGGTTTCCCCAGGCTGTAGAGATAATTCATCAGGAGCAAAAGGTAAGTGTGGCAAAGGGCGCTGTATTCAACTAAAGACCTGAGGGTTAGGTAGAGGGGTTTGCAAATCAGCACTGTCTACTTGAATCTACATTGTTAGTACTATGCTCATTAAGTCATCCGAAGAGCTGTTACACAAATTGTGTTGTCCTGTTGGCAACCCTCCAAGGGGTCATCTCTTATCTCCCTTCCTGGTGTGAGTCTGAGTCAGAACAAGGCACAGTCAGTGGAATGGGAGCGGGAGCCCAGGAATAGTAGGGAGCAGACATTACCTGAATTCTTTGGCCAGGGGCCAACGTGGAGAGGGACTCCACTGGCTTGAGCAACAGCCAAGTTAGAACTTAAAGAGAAAAAGCCTGTGTGTGAAGATACTCAAAGTCACTGAGCATCAGAGAACTGCAAATTAAAAGCACACAATGAGATATCACCTCACACCTCTCAGAATGGCCATCATCAATGAATCAACAAATCACAATTATTGGTGAGGATGTGAAGAAAAGGGAAACCCTTGTGCACTGCTGGTGGGAATGTAGATTGGTGCAGCCACTCTGGGCAACAGCATGGAGGATCCTAAAAAAATTTGAAATAGAACTACCATATGACCCAGCCATTCCACTCCTGGGCATTTATCTGAAGAAATCTAAAACTCTAATTAGAAAAGATATATGCATACCTTTGTTCACTGTGGTATTATTTACGATAGCCAAGATACAAAAGCAACCTAAATGTCCATCAATTCCTTGTACATGGCTGAGTGATGTTCCATTGTATATGTGTACCACATATACATTGTATATGTGTACCACATATACAATGGAACATCACTCAGCCTTAAAAAGGAAAGAAATGTTACCATTTGCAACAGCACAGTTGGACCTAACAGATATTATACTAAGTGAAATAAATCAGACAGAGAAAGACAAATACCACATGATTTCATTTATATGTGGACTCTAGAAAACAACAACAAAGTAAACAGACAAACAAAATAGAAACAGACTCATAGTTACAAAGAAGGGCCTGAGGGTTGCCAGATGAGAGGGAACTTGGGGGACTGGGTGTAAAAGGGAAAGGAATGAAGAAGTACCTGTATGAATTGACAGTTACAGAACAGTCATGAGGATTCAAGTGCAGCACAGGGGACACAGTCAACACTATTGTAACTACTATGTATGGGGCCAGATGGGTACTAGCCTTACCAGGGAGACCACTTAGTAAGATATAAAAGTCTAACCACTATGCTAAGCACTTGAAACAAATGTAATATTGAATGTCAAATGTAATAGAAAAAATTTAAAGTTAAAATGGGGGGACGGGGTGCAAAGCAACAGTATATGGGATAGCAATAAAGGAAGCATGTTGGCGGACAGAAAAGAGGAGAAATTTGGAAGTAGATTGATTTTCTGTGATTTCAAAGGTAGGACTGGTATTAGGGTAAGAAAACCAAGGATTGAATGTTACTGTTGCACCACTTGCATTCACAGGCTGGGAAGTCGCCATAGTACGACAGAGAATAGCTTCTCCCAGTGATCCTACAGGAGGATGTCACTCCTAGTAAAAGTACTATTTTCCCCAGCTGGTTTGGCTCCATGGAGAGAGCGTTGGCCTGTGGACCAAGGTCCCGGGTTCAATTCCAATCAAGGGCACATACCTTGGTTGCAGTCTCCTCCCCAGCCCAGGCCCTGGTCGGGGCTTGTGCAGGAGGCAACCAATTGATGTGTTTCTCTCACATCGATGTTTCTCTCTGTCTTTCCCTTTCTCTTCCACTCTCCCTAAAAATCAATGAAAAAATATCCTCGGGTGAGAGGATTCACAACAACAAAACAGGTACCATTTTGACAAATGTGTTTGTTGACAATCAAACTTAGGTTTCAGCTATAACAACTCAGAAAGAATTAACCAGACCTGGGATTCTACATTCTTGGTCATGAGGGGACAACAAGCACAGCAGTGACACTGAACGCTGGAACTCACTGAGCTTTTCAACAAGCAGGGGAGAGTAATTCTGTGCCATAGCATCACTGTGCAGATAATGAGAAAACTTCCAGGAAAGTATTTAGCATGGTGTCTGGCACATAGTAAGCCTGCAATTATATTTGTTCATTGCTCAGTGAAGACGATTTAACGGAACATTAAACCGGTGTGCAGAGAAAGACCACATAAACATGAGAACAAATTCCAGAGGCTTCTGATATCCTCAGCGCCGCATGAGAAAAAGAGAGGACAGATTCTTTTGTGAGCCAGGGTTGGGAGGAAAGCTGCCCGGATGGAAGGGAAGAGGGTGGCTTTTTGTCTGGGCTGCTTCCTGCTCTCCTGTGCCTTTCGGTTAACTCTTTACGCAACCTCTCCCTGTATCAGATTGCTGGGAAAAACCCCCAAGGGGACGAGTCCCAGTAACAATGACTATTTGCACGTTCGGAAGATGTGACCATTATTGTTGCTAAAACACTTGCTTTAATTATTTATTGTTCCTTAATGTATGGTTTAGCAATTAGGAGATAGCAATGACAATGTTTTGTGGTTTTAATTGTTTAAAAACTGTGTTTTTATAGAAAAAGCAACTGTGGGAAGTTGGGTTGACTGAACGGGCAGGAAATAACACCACTATAATTGTGGTGCCAGCTTACCTGAATTCCAGCTGAATGAGCAGGAGGTAGACTCTAGACCCTTTTGTGAGCTGGCCTTGCAAATCCAAATATAAAAAGTAAGGTCATGGTGGTTACACTTCAAATTTGGATTCATTGTGTGTGCTTTCTAAGATAATACTGGGGAGTGGCAAAGGTGAAGGAGAGCGGTGACAAGACTGATATTACAGCAAATATTTACTGAGCAGATACTATGTGTCATGTATGGTGAAAAGCATTTTATATACATGATCTCCTTGGCCCTATAGGTAGGCATAATAACACTTTTCATTTTATAGAAAAATCAACTTGTCGATGTTACACAGTAAGAGTGGTTGAGATTTAAAGCCAAGTCTGTGACTCCATTCCATGTGTTTTCCATGATTGTTGCCTGAAAACAGAAATAAAGGGGAAGGATATGAAAATGTTTGGTGTTGCCCGGCTGGTGAGGCTCAATGGTTGAGCATCGACCTATGAACCTAGAAGTCCCAGTTTGATTCCCAGTCAGGGCACATGCTAGGGGTTTGGGCTCAAACCCCACTAGGGGGTGTGCAGGAGGCAGCCGCCCAATGATTCCCTCTTATCACTGATGTTTCTATCACTCTCTTCCTCTTCCTTCCTCTCTGAAATCAATAAAAAATATATTTAAAAAATATTTTATGATGAAACTTATAAAGATTTACCAGTACCCGGGTGCCAAAGCTCCCCAGTCTGCAAAGTGTGCTTAGTAATAGGATATTTGAATGCTAGTGTGTAATTTTAGCAAATTCTGACCTATATTCGCCTAGAGATATATACCACCGCTAAATGAAAGTTTCCCGTTTGTATTGCTTTTACGTCATTGCAGTGTAGCACTTAATGCTTTTCTGCGTGTTGGTCCAGGATGTGTTTTGCGGGGCTGCTGCGTTGGCCTCCACCTTGTACTGTGGAAGTGGTGATCAACTCTGAAGTCGCTGTTAAATTAGCGAAGGAAGACAATAGCCACATGTCGTTTGTGCCAAGCAGCAAACCCTGAGTTTCAGCAGAGGAGGCTGCTATTGTTTCGTGAACAAAAGGCATCTGGTAGGCACAGGAGACCATCTTTAATCCCCTGTAACAAGTTCAGTAGCTGTCACAACATTTTAGGATAATGTGGGCTTAATTTTAACCGCCCTATTAGCCCGTCAAGAAGCAAACACAAGTCCACACTATGCTTTATTGATTGGCCTGGGTTTTCTTTCTCACTTCCGTTTTCTCTGTCTAATTTTGTGGTACTACTACTTGCCGGTCACCCAAGCAGGAAAACTGAGGTCATCTGACCCCTTGTAACCTCTGTTCAGCACATTTCCCAAACGTCCCTGCTCCATTCCTGTCAGCTCTGCCTTAGTTCAGGTCACTTCCCTGAACCACTCCAACAGCTGCCTGCTGGGGTCCTGTCCCCAGGCTTTTCGCCTCAAGCTCCTTCTCCCCTCAGTCAAGCATCTTCTATTTAAACCCAAGACTGACCAGCCTCAGCCTGTTTAACACCCACCAAGAGTCCTCATTGCCTTCGGAATCGGAATCGAGTTCAAGCCCCTGGGATGGCCTTGAGCCCCATCTCCCGCTCTGGGCCACGACCATGGCTATGACCTCCTGCGGGGCTGAACTTGTATTTTTGCTATGCACAGTTCTGTTAGCTGTTTCTCCCCTTTGAGCTTTTTTCTCAAACTGTCCCATTTGTCCAAAATACTCTCCAAGCACACCCCATCCTCCAGCCCCCCTCCCATTCCTTGCCTACAGTTCAAACGGCACTTCCTCCGGGAAACCCTGCCTCACCACACTGTGAGCCGGCACCCTCTGCTCCTGCCGACTCAGGGCGTCCTCCTTTCGTTCCCATGTCTCCAGGAACAAATCTGGTGTTCTATATATATATATATATATATTTGTATTGGTTTCAGAGAAGAAGGAAGAGGGTGAGGGAGATTGAAACATTAACGATGAGAAAGAATCATTGATTGGCTGCTTCCTACACAGCTTTCCCTAGGGATTCAGCCTGTAATCGTGGCATGTGCCCTGATTGAAAATTAAACCGTGACCTCCTGGTTCATAGTGTATGCTCAACCACTGAGCCATACCAGCCGGGCCTGTTTTTTTTAAAAACTGTATTACTGCCCTGACCGGTTTGGCTCAGTGGATAGAGCCTGGGCCTGAGGACTGAAGGGTCCCAGGTTCAGTTCCGGTCAAGGGCATGTACCTTGGTTGCAGGCACATCCCCAGTAGGGGGTGTGCAGGAGGCAGCTGATCGATGTTTCTCTCTCATCGATGTTTCTAACTCTCTATCCCTCTCCCTTCCTCTCTGTAAAAAATCAATAAAAAATATTTTAAAAAACTGTATTACTCTAACCATCAAAGCCCTCACTACATTTTATTGCAATTCTCTGTTGATGCATCTGCTGTCCTTCTTTAGAATGTTTAAAAGTAGAACAGGAAAAGGCCAATGACCTATAGTAAAATACGTAAGAGATATGATCAGATATGATAGTGAATAATGCAAGTGGCCCTTAAACATGTGAAAAGGTGTTCAATCTTGCTGATAACAAGAAAAATGTGAATTACTGTCGCGTTTCTTACCTGCCAAAGTGGCATAAATGCAAAAGTTTGACAACATACACTGAGTGAGACTATAGGGAAGTAGTCATTCTCAGATCCTACTGGTTGGAATACACAATGGTACAATCAGCATAGAGAATTTGGAAACATCAAGCAATTTTATTTATGCTTTTCTTCTTTGCTCTGGCAATTGCACATCTAGCAATCTGTCTCAAAGTTGTACTGTAAAATGTATGAGAAGATATGTACAGAAAGCTATACTTTATGGCACTTTTTGTAGTAGCAAAAGATTGGAAACAGCCCATATGACCATTAATAAGAGGTCTGGTGGAATAAGTCTGATAAATCTATACAACAGAGTATTTTGAAGCTGTACAAAAAATAAGAAGTGGTGATCCCACTTCTTGGGATTTATCCTAAGAATACCGAAACACCAATCAGAAACAATATATGCAGCATTAGTTACAATAACCAAAATCTGGAAATAGCCCAAGTGGCCATCAATTAATGGGTGGATAAAAAAGAGGTGGTACATTTACACCATGGAATACTATGTAGCCATAAAAAGGAACTCTTACCTTTTGCAATAGCATAGCTAAATCTGGAGAGTATTATGCTAAGTGAAATAAGCCAGTCAGAGAAAGACAAATACCATATGATCTCACTCGTTTGTGGAATCTAATGAGCAAAATAAACTGAAAAAATAGAACCAGGGGCATGGATACATGGAGATGGATCAATCTCAGTGGGAATGGGGGCAAAGGGGATGGAATGAAAGAAGAGATTAGGCAAAGAACATATATGTGTTACCCATAGACACAGTCTGGTGATGGCCGGAGGGAGGAGGGGCCAGAGGCTGGGTGGAGGTGAACACAGGTGGGGAGGAGGGGAGGATGGAGACATCTATAATAGTGTCAACAATTTTAAAAACTGAAAAATATCTTTATGTAGTATCATTGAGTGATTGCCAAATGTGTTAAGTAGAAAAGCAAGTTGGAAAAAACATGTGTTTAGTTTGCTACTGTTTTTCTGAGAAAGGGGAGGGTATGAATATAAATATATATTTATAGTTTTTACAAATTTTCCTACAAGAAAAAGGAATGAACAAGATGGATGTGACAAGGATAAAAACTACACTTCTCTCAATAAATATTCCTGGTTTTAAGGATTTTACTTTGGGACCATGTAAATACTTTACTTAATTATAAAATAATTGTTTAGCCAGGCTGGTGTGGTTCTGTGGTTGAGCATCAGCCTATGAATTAAAAGGTCACAGTTTGATCCCCAGTCAGGACACATGCCCAGGTTGTGGGGTGTAGGCTTGATCCTCAGTGTGGAAGTGCAGGAGGTAGCTGATCAATGATTCTCTCTCATCATTGGTGTTTCTATCTCTCTCCTCTTCTCCCTTCCTCTCTGAAATCAATAAAAACATATTTTATAAATAATTGTTTAAATCTCTAGAAAATGAAACAAAACAAAAAAATTGAACCTAAATATGTAGTGAGTTGGCACAATAATTTCATAGGGAAGAACTAACTCTGATTTTCTCCTCTATTTTAATTCCCTCCAGTCTTTTGCCACCAGAATTGTTGACCCTGAGCCCACAGTGGACTGTGAGATTTGTAATGGTCTTTAAGGCAAAGCGGAAGCCTGCATCTCCCATGATGGATTCATGGGCAGTTCCCAGCCAAAAACCATGATCTCCTCTATTTTCCGCTTTTCTGACTAAAAAATTAATTTTTCTCATTCAGGTTCTTCCTTCCTTTCTCTTTTCAGCAACATGAAAACCTCAAATGACATACCCACTGGGCAGGTTCCCATCTTCCACTAGGAGATTTCAAACTTGGATGCCGTGGGACATGCCAGTTCCAAGGACACAATTAGGTCATTTTCAGACAGAAGCTTTCACCTGACCATAGAGACCTCTGGACTGTAGTCACCAGAACTAGGTCACCTCAGAAAGCATAGGCAAGCTTCCGAAACTGCAGGAGGCCCGCGTGGAGATAAGAAGAGGCACGCAGGTCATGAGCAAAGGACATGACAGGAAGGCGTTTTCTACTAAGGAAGATCAGGAGCCAAAGACGGACTCTGGTGAGAAGATGAGTGGCTGGAACAAGAAGCACTCCTGTCTGTGTCGCAAGTCAGTTCTCTGGAAGTTGGGGGGCAAGATGCTTATTTGGGATCTACGTCCTTGAACCAAAAGAGGCTGGAGTAGGATTGGGCAGAGGAAGAAGCTGACCTGTGATGAGGGCTCAGCCAAGCCTTGGTCCACCAGGGTAAAAACTGTCCAAGTAGCAGCGGACATGACTAGCTGTCTGAGCCCCACCTCACTTAGTCCTCTGACACAGGCTGCCCGCTAATAGAGCTTGACCTCAGACAAAAGAGGCAGCTCCCTGCAGCTTAAGCAGACCCTGAACTTGCTGACAGCTGGAGGCCGTCTGCTGACAGCATTTCCCCGCAGCTGAGATACAGCCCTTCCTTGAAGGGGGACCGGTGGTGCATCTCTCTGCCTACTGCACTAGCAAACGTCTTCATAGTTAACACAATGTTTTATGTTCACGTCTCTCAACAAACAAGAGAGCCCTGTATATTTAATGTTGAATTTGAAATTACTATTAGGATTTATATTCCATGGATTATCAGGTGGCCAGCATTATATTTCTGGGCAGGCTGGAGTTAGCTGTTCATTCACTCATTTCACAAACATTTATTAAATATCTATTGCATAGCAGTCTCTGAAAAGTGAAGTATGGATAGAAATGCTTTTTCCATAAACTCCTGGGAATTAGATTCTAGTGGGAAGGCAGACAAAATAGACAAAACGAAGTGGTAAGAGTTAAAAAGATAGGGATACACAAGATACCATAGGAATTAAAGGGACCTAAAGGAGAAAATGCTGAGCTATGCCTGCAGGCATCTTCCTAGAGGAGGAGGTTGGGCTCTGGCTCGGAGGACAAGAAGTATTTGCATAAAATGTTATAGGAAGAACCAATTGCATGTATAAAGGCTCAGAAGAATGAAAGAGCTTCCCATATTATGGGAACCAAAAATAGATGGCTTATGAGCAAAGTACAGATTGTATTTAAGGAAGTATTAGAACTTGGGATTGGAAATATATATATATATATATATATATATATATATATATATATATATATACACACACCCCCACACACACAATAGTTTGGTAAAGACAAAAGGAAGGGGAGGCAGGGGTGAGTGAAGGTAGGCAAAGGGGGGAAGTAGGGGGACATCTGCAATAATGTCAACATAAAAAGTTTTTTGTCTACTCCAAGTTTTCTGAATGTAGCTAACCATGGTTTGAGGTTTTTGCTTGCTTTTTTTTTTTTGCAAGAGCACCCCCCCTGCAGAACGTTCTTTGGGCAATATTGATTGATCCCTGCCAGGCATCTGTGACAAGCCTGTTCTAGATCTAGTACCTGAGCAGGTCTGTTCTGACTTGATATTGAAGGATAAGAAAAATATATTATTGGATGCAATTCCTGGGAGTGCTACCACTGCATCTGTCTGTTCTTGGAGGTTGGAATACTGAACTCTGTTGGAAGGAACACCCTCTCTCTGTCATAAAGAGTCCTTAGCAACCAGTCTCTTGAGGCCACGACAAGGAAAGGAAAGACCACAAAGTCTTTGAGTCTTGCTGGTGCAGATAAACTGGTCTGAGGAAGCTGAGGAACCAAATCCAGTGGCACAGTTCAGGCCTTGGCCATAATGTCTATCGCGTATCGAGAGCCCATCTCTGCCACAGTGGGAAAACGCATGATTTTTACAGGTAAAGCGATTTTCTGTATACTTTCACAAGGAGATCTAAACTTTATCCCTCACCCACATGATGCTCGTATATGATACTCACATAGTGGATACAAGAAATGGCCCTGATCAGGTAGTTCAATGGGTTAGAGTGTCATCGATATGCCAAGGTTGTGTGTTTAATTCCCTATCAGGGCACATATAAGAATCAACCAATAAATGCATAAATAAGTGGAACAACAAATTGATGTTTAGAGCTCTCTCTCCTCCCCCCCCATCAACCAATAAATAAAAAAGAATGACATAATCGTTTTATATATATTTATTTTGTATGATATTGCTACTCTTATTGTGCATACTCAGCCTGGGCATCAACACTGTGCTTCCTTAAAACAGATCTGTGACATCCCAGTTCTCACTATAGCTGAGCTTTCACAAATTTTATATCACAAAGTTTGTTTCACAATTTTTATATACACAAAGTTTGTTTTGTGTAAGGGGTACTACTTTGATGCCAATAAAAGTATACCTTGATCAAATTTTAATTATTATGGATTTAAGCTTCACATACTTTTATAAACTTGACATATCTGCTTGACAAAACTTTGAGCAAGGTGTGCCTTTGACCTAGTAAAATTGTTGGCTTGCATTTTCTTCCTTTAATTTGTGCAAAATGATTTGGGTGATGTATGTATGTAGAATTAGAATCAGATGTAATTAAATAGAATCTACTAGTTGTGATAAGTCTGTAAGAAAGAAACTAAAATTCATCTCATTTCCTTTATAGGTTTAAATAATGAGCATATTTTATAAGCATATCCCCTTGCTTATATGTCAACTGCCACTTCAGTCATCAGAAATCTGGCCCCAGCTATTTGCCATTGACTGACTTGTTTACATGTACATGTATACAAGGGTCAGAATTGTGAACCTGTACTCCATGACCAGCAAACAAACAAAACAAAAAGAGCTATCAACTGGAGTAATATGCTTCCTTGCAGTTCCCTTTGCTTAAAATATACAGATTCTACTCATTTCCAAAGTTACTTAGGTCATCTCCTCTCCCCACCTCCCCTTCTTTCCCCTTTCGGTGAGGCTGTGTAATACAGTTAGATTCTCTTGTTACAGACTGAATTTTTTCCTGGAATCTCCTAAACGATTTTTTTAAAATTTATATACATCAGGCATGTTCTTTGTGCTACAAAGTTTATAGGTTTTAACTAATCTATAGGTTCCATACCCATCATTCTAGAATCATACAGAATAGCTCCGCCACCCTAAACATCCCTGTGTTTCAACCTACTCATTCCCCCCTCTCTCTTCTCTTCCCAAACTCCTGGAAACCACTGATATTTTCTTTTTAAAAAAATTCATTATTGTTTAAAGTATTATATATAGTATTACATATATGTCTGTTCCCCCCCCCCATGCCCTTGAACCCTGCCCTGCCACATTGTACCCTCACCGCCCTAGTGTCTGTGTCCATTGGCTATGCTTATATGCATGCATACAAGTCCTTTGGTTGATCTCTTACCACCCCATCTCCCCTGCCTTCCCTCTGAAGTTTAATGGTCTGTTTGATGCTTCTCTGTCTCTGGATCTATTTCTGTTCATTAGTTTATGTTGTTCATTATATTCCACATATGAATGAGATCATGTGATATTTGTCTTTCTCTGACTGGCTAATTTTGCTTAGCATAATGCTTTTCAGTTCCATTCATGGTGTTGCAAATGGTAAAAGTTCCTTCTTTTTTATAGCAGCATAGTATTCCATTGTGTAGATGTACCACCATTTTTTAATCCATTCATCTGCTGATGGGCACTTAGGCTGTTTCTAAATCTTAGCTATGGTGAATTGTGCTGCTATGAACATAGGGGTGCATATGTCCTTTCTGATTGGTGTTTCTGGTTTCTTGGGATATATTTCTAGAAGTGGGATTACTGAGTCAAACGGAAGTTCCATTTTTAATTTTCTGAATAAACTTCATACTGTCTTCTACAGTGGCTACACCAGCAGTGCACGAGGGTTCCTTTTTCTCTGCATCCTCGCCAGCACTTGTTTGTTGATTTGTTGATGATAGCCATTCTGACAGCTGTGAGGTGGTACCTCATTGCTGTTTTGATTTGCATTTCTTGGATGGTTAGTGACTGAGCATGTTTTCTCATGTCTCTGGGCCTTCGTTATGTCCTCTTTCAAAAAGTAACTATTTAAGTCCGTACCGTTGATCTTTTTTTTCGCTGTCTCTATAGTTTTGCCTGAATGTCACGGAGCTGGAATCATACTCTATGTAGCCTTTTCGGATTGGCTTCTTTCACTTGCCAATATGTGTTTGATGTTCCTGCATGTCTTTTCGTTGCTTAATAATTCATTTCTTTTTATGACTGTATAATGTTTAATTGTCTGGATATACCACAATTTGTTTATCTATTCACCTATGAAAGGAAGTTTGGATTGCTTGTAGTTTTTAGCAATTCTGAAAAAGAGCTCTATAAACATTTGTGTGCTGACTTTGTGTGGCTATGTTTTCAAAATCGATCTGGTAAATACCTAGGAATGTGACTCTGGTCCAAATCCAAGAGATTTATGGGATAATTAATAGGAGATGTTCAACTTAAAAGGCACCATAACAGATCATCTAATTTAATCTACCATTTTTCAGTTGGGAATGCTGAGGTTCAGAGAGCTAAGTGAGTTGCTCAAGATCACACAACCTTGATCAGAAGGACGTAAACCTCTGTCTGCCCCCCTTTTATATGATGTATTTATGTGTATTATATCCAGATATTCGACTAAATAAAAATAGGAATATATTTAGTTAGCCATCCTATATCTACTATAAAATCTGCTCATGTAAACCAGGAATATTGCAGAATTCTACCTTATAAAGGAATGATCACAATTTCTGTTAGAAATGTATTAGAATTGGAAATACTTTCTAGGACATGGCTGAAAGCAATATGATGAATGAAACTATAAGTGGTAGGAGAAATACTACATAAATGTGTATGTAATTTTGAAAAGCATTGCTCCATTAGCCTGCATTTCAGACCCATTTATTCATCTCATTTTTTTTGCCCCGTGAAACTGCCACACTAATAGTTATGTCTCAAATTCAATTATTTTAAAAATAGAAAATGACTTCACACTGAACTGCCAGTGGTTTCCTTTTTGAAGAAAGAATAAAATATTCCTGACTGCAAATTCAGTGTCAGTTTCACCACTACAATTCACGAAGCAAATAGTTTAGATTTTTAAAAACGAAAGTATGACAAAAGCTTACACATTTTAATGGCACTGAAACATTTGGTTGGCTAATTAGCATTTTATTCTATTATCATAGAAAGTGATTTGCCTGAGGGACAGCAGTTCCAAACCAATCCTTCCCTAAACCGCTGGTCATCTAAGTCGTTGCCAAAGGGATTTGCAAGAAAAAATCATTCGTTGCTGCTACCACTTTGAAAACATCTAAACCAAAAGAACTTCTAAGGACAAGCTTTGTCCCATACTCTAGTTTTTCTGTGTTGTTTTGTGTGTGTGTGTGTGTGTGTGTGTTTAACATAGTAAATGCCTTTATTACATAAACTAAGATGGGAAGAAAGATTTATTTGCCTTTCTGGATTTTGATTTAACTTTCCAAAGTGGATACCTTATAGATTACATTAATATAGCCTCTTTAAATCAGGAAGAAATACTCAGTATTAAGCAAAAAAAAAAAAAAAATGTTGTTGAAACTGTGCTTGAAAGAATTCTTTTGTCCAAGATTAGTTGATTTTTTAGTGTGCAAACTTACAGGAAATGGAAGTAAGCATGAAGATCCTATTTCAGGAAACCAAGGTGGTAAACTTAGACGCAATTTTGGCTTTTCCTCTTAGCCTTTCTGACCTCAGTTTTCACATCTGGAACGTGGGGATAGTAGTACCTATTCCATGATTTAATGAAACGAAGGTGCCTGCATAGACCACAAATTTAACAACCTTTTAAAAACTTTTCTTAAGTAGTTGTACTAATGTTTTCCTTGAGGACCTCATTATCTAGAGAAGGGAGGTGCTGGGAAAGAACACAAAAATCACCCTTAAAATTCTATTTTTTCAAAATAAACCAACCAAGTACAGTTTTTTCCCAAAGTCTGAAGATTTAAGCAAGCTTCTAATGGGTACAGAGAGCAATAATCTAAGATGATCTAAGCGGGTAGTTTTGAAACTGTAATGAGTATTATTAATCACCTGGGGAGTCTTATTAAAATGCAGATGCTGGTTCCATTGGCCTGGATTGGGAGCCTGGAATCTGCAATTCTACCAAATTCCCAAGTGATGCCATGCTGTGGTACAGGGATCACACGTTGAGTAACAAGGATCTAAACTTGTCCATCTCCACTACTTACCACTGTGACCTTGGACAAGATATTTTCCTCTCTGTGTCTCAACTATAACATCTGTACAGCAGCCATAATACCCCCTTCATAAGGTTTCTGGGGATTTCAAGTGAGTCAATGTGCACAGAATACTTAGCACAGTCCCTGGCATGTGGTAAGAGCCATGGACATGTTAACTATTATCCTCTGACACAGATCATGAGCAATATGAGTAAACTGTGGGCCAGTGAAGTCATTGCCCCAGAAGCATCAGTGTTTCTAATCATTAGAGCCCCCACAAAGATACGTATCTGTTTTACCTGTTAACTATTGGCTTTTCGGATTTTCCTATAGATCTGACCTAAATAATGCTAAAGAAAACAAGTTCCATGAAAAAGCTGTGATGGTAGAATGGCAGATTTTGGAATATTACCTTTACACTCACGGCAAATGATAAAAACTGAAGTGCCGCACTGTCTTGCTAACCCCAATTGCCAGCACTTACCTCAGAAAAGGGTGAACCTCTCACGGAGCTTCATAAAAGGTCCCTTTGACCACAAGTATCATCTTTAAGAGAAATGCGCTCCAGGAACAGTCCGAGGCAGTTAGAAGGTTAGCCATACCTCTAAGCTAACGTCACAGAAAGGCATCTCAACTCGTGTATCTGGTCAACTCATTTATGGGAGGCAGCAGTTTCTAAAAGAAAGGAAATAATTTTTGGAAGCTGCAGAATTGCAGGAGATGCGGTCGTGTAAAGGGAAGAAATAGGTGCACTGCTTGCCCCTGCTCTGTAGCCATGCTCTGAGGCCAAAAGGAGGTCTACCGCCTCATTTCCAAGCAGAGTCTCAGGAGGACGGAGTTTCTCTGACAAGGACCTAGAACCACCTGAAGAAATCTGGCAGCGCCAAGGGGAGATTTGGTTTATTCCTAAACCTCATTCTCATTAGCCAAGGGACCTGCCTTGGGGAGGGAGGTGGGAGCACCAGAGGGCAGAGCCATGAACCCTAAGCAGCTGGAATAAATAAACGCAGCAGCTCCCAAGTACAGTAAGCAGCGATGGAAACTCACCAGTGCATAACTGGGGGAGGGAGGTGGCGACCGAGGAGAAAAGATCCACGGTGAGCCATGAAATGTGAGCCACATCCGGTTAGGGGTTCTTTGTCACTTTCTCCTGCCAATAAAACTAAGATCTACCTGAAGGGCTCTCTTAGCTAACCACAACCCCAAATCTGGGGCACTGATTCTCAGAATTTAATATGCTGAAGAACCACTTATGGAGACTTTAAAAAGTATATGTACTTTTATTGGTTTCAGAGAGGAAGGGAAAGGGAAAGAGAACGATAGACACAACAACGATGAGAATCATTGATTGGCTGCCTCCTGCACGACCCCTACTGGGAATAAACCTGCAACCTTGGCATGTGCCCTTGACAGGAATCGAACCTGGGACCCTTTCAGTCTGCAGGATGCTCTATCCACTGAGCCAAACTGGCTAGGGCCGGAGACTTCTTTGAATGCAGACAGCCCCAAATTCGAAGTTTCTGGGGGCCCTAGAACCTGCATGTTAAACAAGCACACCAAGAGAAAGTGATACAGGATTCCACGTGACACAGTAGGGGAACACAGTAGGCTCCAGGGCAGTAGGAACTGGTCCCCTCTGCTCCTGGAAGCTCACATGCCCTCCAATTCTATTACTCTGTGAGGTCTAATTTGTCTCTGGTTAGAAGATCAGAAGTCTCAGCTCACAGCCACTGAATTTTAAAAATAATTTAAAAGCCCACGATTTTAAAAAGAACAGAAACATTTGTATACTTCAAATTAATGTGCATTATATCATTCTGTAAGTGGTTATGTAAAAATGAAATAAAAATTTCAGCCCAGTGAGCTATGTCACTGATGATAGGATAATTAAAAATCTAAGTAGTCAAACAAAGCTATCTGAGGTTTAGGAATATTAGTGAATAAATGCCGACAGCATTCGCGTCAGACAAATTCTTTGTTCGTGGCAAGGAAATAATACCTCCTACATCTCTTTCTATTAGAGGTTTTTCAGACTCATTCAAACTCCGATTTACAAGCTAAGTAGCTATTACCACCCTCTTTTCACAAAACAGAAGCAGAACAAAGTAGACATGCTCGTCATGTGGGCTAAGTAAAGAGTTTTTTTTTTAAAAAAGCAAACCTGTGATTGTACAATGCTAGGAACTGACGTGGTAAATTCCACTCGTTTCCTTTCCTGAGGCTTCTGTGGCCACTGAGAACACCTCAGAGCCACACTCACCTCCCCGTCACACCCTTCACGTGGTGTGCAGGTGCCTATGCATGCCCATACCCACCCTTTGACATGTGGGAATGCCCTGAGGAATGTATACGCCTCTTGTCTGCAGAGATACAAAAAAAAAAAAAAGAAAAAAAAAGATTGCTTATCATTGACCTGGGACAGATAATTACTCAGAAGATAGATACTGAGGTGAGAGTTTACAGTAAATCCTCAATACCGTGACAACTCTACCTTTGCTTCCCAGGGAGGGGTGCGCTGCGGAAACACTGCCTAGGTATGGCTTATTGTGTGTGAGGATTATACACTAGGAAGTTATTTACATTAGTCTACATACAGGTCAAGAACCCCATTAATCATTGTTCAATAACTCCCTGCTGCTCCTCCCCCAGGGCACTCTGAGCCCTGACAGTGGCCAGAAGAAGCCGTCATTCACAGCCAGCGTGGAAGGTTGCAAGCCTCTGCACTCGTGATTTGGGGTTTGAGGCGCATGGGCGCCCTGGTCCACAGCATTTTCATTTGGCTGCAGTCACAGTGTGAATGGCTCTGGAGGATGACTTTGGAAGCGTGATAGCCTTTTGCAACGTCCAGCCTTTAAGCCAGACTGTCTCAAACATTATCTCCAAATTTGGATGAGAGTTTGTCCAGCCATTTTTGTGTGATGATGTAACAAACTCAGACAGAAACCACATGTGAATGTTCACCTCACCACTGTGATTCACCTGACATGATGACAGAGTGCTTAGCTTAAAATGTTTTGACTTTGAAACATACGTTTGGGGACTGAGAGTGTGCCCAAAGGCAAATTATGTATTGCACAGAAAGGGCCATCTCTTAAAGCAGAGAGTTCGCCGAAGGTAGGAGAGGGTAGTGGCACAGATAAGTGGAAAGGGAAGAACACCACACCCCTGCTGGGCCCAGGGCGGAGGATCCAAGGTCAGGGCTACTTCAGTTGGCCGGCACTCTCTCTCACATCTCAGCTAGACACACTGGAGTAGATAAAATTTTGAGCAAGTGACTCCTACCGATGGCAGCTTCAACAAAGTCTACGATGATGGCCATTCCTGTAGTCTATTCAGCAAAAGGGACCACAAGTATTGAGCTCCCCTGTCTCCCCCCTTCACCAAAGGACTGATATAGCCCTTTAACCCCTGTACCCACTCTGCACTCTCTTCCTAGTCTCTTCTCTTCCACAGTTACAGAAATAGCTGTGCATAGATCATCACAAACCCTAGTGGATCTTTGTTTACATTAAAAAAAAAACACAAAACTGATACCGAAGGAGACATTTAGGGACTCTTGATCAGAGCTTTGAAATTCAGCCCCAGTACAGAGCTGCTTTCCTGTGCCCACTCCCACCCCCACCTGGCAAATCCAGCAGGCCAGATGGCTAGCGTCGCCTCCTTGTACATTTACTTTGTCCTGTTCTCTGGCTTTAATTTCTTTTGTTGTCCCACTTGAGAATTTGCGTTGTAGTCACACCCACATTATTAGGAAGACCAACTGTCTCAGTTTACCCAGTTCAAGGAGTTTACTGGACACGGAATTTTCAGTGCAAAGACTAGGATGAGTTGGTCACCCTAATTCTGACCCTTAGTTGCTGCCCTTGCCAGGCCAGCCTCCCCAGGTCAAGGTGCAGATAGAATTCGTCATCTGAGTTATGCCCAAAGCAGGATGGGAAGTGTTCATGATGTCAGGACACCAGGCAAGAGTTGCCTTATATATAAGTCATTATTAACTTCCTCCCTTGCACTCCATCAGAGAAAGAGGAGAGGTCCACAGAAATCACTAGGTAGATGTCTACCTTTACTCTGAGGCAACTTGCCCAGTTACGTACAGGAGGTAATCATTGGCCTCTTTACCTCTGACCTGGAACTGCTGTTCCCTTGACTAAAGACCAGTTGCATCAGCACATCTACTGTAAACCCAAGAAGAAGATCCTGAATCTATCTCAACATCTTTCCAGTAATCATATGGCCTCAAGTTTTTCAGAGAGCAAGACCAGCATTCTCGGCCATTATATTTGCTTGGGGTAAAAATTAAATCTCTCCCTTTTTATGTTTTGAACTTTATTTTTCCCCCCTGTTTAATAATAGCTGGTCATGTACTTGTCTAGCTCCCTTCATTAGTTGATATGTATTACCTAATATTAGAGTCAAATAAATCATGTCAAGTGCAAATAAGAGACCATCATAACATGTTAGGTAGACTGAACTCATGGCCACAACCTAAATGTGGTGGGTTTGTGCTGTCAACTTACCTAAGCTAGAACTGCATTTCCCAGAATGCTTTACTCTGCATAGCTTTGGGGTAGGCTGGGCAGCAAAAGACATTTGTGTGCACTGTGGAAGGCGGATGTGAAGTGATGGACAAATTTTGCCATGCCTAGAAGGTGGGTGCGGGCCACCAGGCGATGTTGCCGCTCATGCTCACTGTTGCGGATAAGGTGGTTCACTTCATTGGTATAGGGCAGCTCCTTCAGAGCATCCCATGTTTCCTTCGTCAGCTTCATTGATTTCTTTTTCTTTTTTAAATATATTTTCATTGATTTCAGAGAGGAAGGGAGAGGGAGACAGAGATAGAAACATCAATGATGAGAGAAAATCATTGATCGTCTGCCTCCCACATTGAGGATAGGAGACTGTAACTTGGGCATGTGCCTGACTGGGAATTGAACCATGACCTCTCAGTTTATAGGTTGACTCTCAACCACTGAGCCATGCTGGTTGGGCAGCTTCATTGATTTCTGGGCCAGGTATTTAGCACTGTGACAAAAAGGCCCAGTTTTCACTTGCATCAACCAATTTGGAGATTTAGAGGCATAAGATACCTATTTGGGTCCAGTTAATCCCTGTAGGTTACAATTTATCTTACAAACCCACATTGCCTTGACCCACTGCTTTGATGACTTGCTTGTTAACCAGCATCTGAATCGCTTTGCTGACTTGGTGGGGGTCGCCGCTCAGTGCTGGGCATACCATGGCCAGAGTTGTTCTTGTGAAGCTGGGTATTTTGGCACTTGGGCTGGCGGTGAGGAGCAGGACTTCTGGGACTCACCTTCTTCCTGATTCCAGCTTCAAAGGCTAGGCAGACGGCACCAAGGGCCGCCTAATGTGGGGTACACTAAAAAAACGCTTGTGGAGGGAAGGGGCCAATGAGCTGAATGGTTGACAATTCCTTGAGAAGTTTGCAGTCTAAGGCCTTTTCCTCCATTGTACTATCTATAGGCTCCGATTAATATGTTTCACCAATAATTCTGTTATTGAGGGAGTCATTCTGGATACCTGTGTATCTCTAAACCGGGTCAATAATGATCTCAGGCCCTAACCGGTTTGGCTCAGTGGATAGAGCGTCGGTCTGCAGACCGAAAGGTCCCAGGTTCGATTTCAGTCAAGGGTATGTACCTTGGTTGTGGGCACATCCCCCAGTAGGGGGTGTGCAGGAGGCAGCTGATTGATGTTTCTCTCATCAGTGTTTCTAACTCTCTATCCCTCTCCCTTCCTCTCTGTAAAAAAATCAATAAAAATATATGTTAAAAAAATAATGATCTCAGCACAAAGGACAATGCAGAAGGAACGCACCATGCTTCACAATTTTTGTTCGTTTCTTTCCCTGGAGTAGATGAGTGTGCTGTTGGAAAGAAGAGGGAGTCCCCCATAAGATCTCCCTCTCTCATCCAACACCACTTTCTCCATGTTTTATATGGTTTGTGCACTAATAGAGCGCTGCTGAGAGCAACATCCAGAAACAGATATTAGACAAGGAGCTCTGTCCACCTGCTTCCTCCAACCTGTACTCTAAGCACCCAGGCGCTCCTCTCTCCACCCTCCTACAGAGCTTTCCAGGGCGCTGCTTGCTTATGTTCCTGCTCTTTTAAGACAGAGGTTTGCTTTTTAGTAGAAATAGAAAAGTAAAGATATTGCAGATGCATTGTGGGAAGCAATGGGAGGGAATCAGACGGTTCAAAGGGAATGCATTTAACCCCCTCCACCTTCCAGGGGCCCAGCTGCTGCTCACGGTGTCTCTGTGGGAGGGAGTCTGCTGCAAGAAAAAGGAGAAATGGAGAGCACAGTAGGACGCCCCACTTTAGCCTTTTTAAGTGACAAACAAGTGTGAAGTAAGTAGGCTGCAACCACTAGGGGTTACCGGAGAAAACGTAGAAAAACATCTCAGAAAAGATGGCAATCCACAAACCCCTCCTCCCCAAGAGAGAAGGGAAAAGAAAAGAAAAAGAAAATAACAGAATTCATCCCCTCCTTTTTTTTATTAACTAGAAATTAGAAACTAGAAAAAGATCTGTAGTTTGTTAAGTCGTTGCATTTCTCCCCACTGATAATCAGCACCAGACGGAGCAAAATAATGTCATTTTGTAACGTGTGGACACTGCAATAGTAAGTGGGTTAAAGAGAGTTCAGCTAATGGGTCCATGTTTACCGCTTTCATTTTTTCGTCTGTTGCAAGCAATAGCCAGCGTTTGAAGTGGGCGGGCAACTGCGAGATGTTTCATATGAAACTACACACGTCACGGTGGTCTGATGAGTGGACACTGGCAGTGATCTTGGAAATCTGCTTAGCGTTCCATTTCTCTTACACAGACAGCAGGAAGGTTGAACCGGGTCCCGTTCCCACATTTCACATGCATTTGGTTGTAGACTTATGCTTTTGAAATGACAGATTCTAATTCTTCAGACCTGTGTGCTGACTTCATTGACCTCTCCAAGTCCTGCACAAGGCCCCCATTTTCCAAGACTAATTTTCATCGATCATGCCTTTCTTTGAATTTCTCTTTTAATGAAAGGCACCGTGCCCAGCTCTGGGCGGGCTGTTCAGTGTGTGGACAGCTTTCTTAGCTAGACTGTCAGTTCCCTGAGGGCCGCATCCAGCCTAATCATTTTGCCTCATCAGCCTAACACCGAGCATGTAGTAAGCACTTGGGTAACTTTTAAATAGCTATCATCATTAGTCAGTTTAATTTCACAAGGTTTTAGGTTTTGATATATGTTATTCATGATATTTATGCGTAGATTACAATGGCAAGCAATATAAAAAATTGAATTTTTTTTGTTCCAACTCGCTCCTTTCTAACAGACTATCTCTCTTCTGTTGAGCTAGCAAATCCTTACACCTTTGTATTACAATATTTGCAAAGGCACAAAGACAAATGCCTGGAAGTTGTACTATTGTTCCTGGCTTGTGATTAAAAAAAAAAAGGCTAAGTAATAACTAAATTTCAATTCTCAGTGCTTTGCAACACTTGTAAAGAAAAGGATTTCTAAGTGAAAAATTATTAGCTGTATTTAAAAAACTGAATTAGCCTGGTCAACATAACACAGGCCTGGGTTGCGGCTTGACCACCAGTGTGGGGCATGCAGGAAGCAGCTGATCAAGGATTCTCTCTCATCCTTGATGTTTCTATCTCCCTCTCCTTTCTTCTCTGAGATCAATAAAAATATATTAAAAAACACACACAAACTGAGTCATTCCTGCAGAAGTATAATACTACTTTTGAAATGACAAATTCTGCTTCTAATACTACTTCTAAGTGTGTTGCTGAGAGGTCTTCACCTGATTGGTTCACAGTGGATTTCTCCCTTCCTCCAGTCAGGGAGCTCTTTCTATCTCATGCGTATCACACAAATACTCATTTATTCCACAAATATTCATTGTGTGTCAGGCCCCGGGCTTTCCCTGCATTTGCATATTGATCAAGGAAGGGAAAGAGACCAAAGGCAAAACAACTCTGGGACTTGCCAATTCTGCTAGTTCAGAATCAATTAACATCTAATAATATTGTTCAACTATTTACATTCTTGTAGGGTTTGTGAGTCCCCAAACTGATGTTCCTGTTATTCAGTAAACATATGATTTTATTACCATCACTGTGATGACAGCACTTGAGAAAAATTAAGTTGCAATTCATACTGAAAATTTAGGAGATTCTACAAAAAGGTAGATGTGGAAGATGAAATACCCATCTCATACCCTTGAAAAGACAATTTACCAGTAGGAAGAAAGCATAAAGCAAAGTACAAGACTGCTGGTTGGTAGACCAACAGCACATCATGTGTTTAAATGTATTTCAAGAAGAATGGATCCACCAAGAGAGAGTGCCATTGGGGTTACCTACTAAAGCAAGAGTGATTTAATCTAAAAGCGATTTCCTAACATGGAAAATACTTAAAACTCACAGTCCTGTAGCAGTAAGCACATTCATATTTCAATGCAGCCCTCGCCACCATCCACCTGCAGAACTTCTCCATCTTGCAAAATTGAAACTCTGTGTCCATTGAACACTAACTCTCCATTTCCCCCTTCCCAGCCCCTGGCAACCACCATTCTACTTTCTGTCCTGATGAAATGACCACTTCAGTCGTCTCATATAAATGGCATCTTTTTGTGAATGGCTTATTTTACGCAACATAATGTTCTCAGGTTTCATCTCTGTTGCAGTTTGTGTCACAGTTTCCTTTCTTTTTATGATTCGTGTATAAATAATGATTCATTGTACGTTTTAATGGATCGACTTGTCCTCCCTTCCCCCTGACAATTTCATATGCTGAAGCCCCAATCTCCAATGTAATTGTATTTGGAGACAGGTCCCTCATGAAGCGGATGAAGGTTAAATAAGGTTGCGGGATGGGACTCTAATCCCATGAAACTGGTGCCCTTATAAGAAGGAAGAGGGCCCTAGCCAGTTTGGCTCAGTGGATAGAGCATCAGCCTGCAGACCAAAGGGTCCCAGGTTCGATTCTGGTCAAGGGCATATACTCAGGTTGCAGGCTCGATCTCCAGTGTGGGGAGTGCAGGTGGCAGCCAACCAATGATTCTCTCTCATCATTGTTGTTTCTATCTCTCCCTTTCTCTCTGAAATCAATAAAAATATATTTTAAAACAAAGAAGGGAGAGGAATACCAGAGCTCTTTTTCTCCCCATGTATGCACACAGGAAAGGCCACATGGGGATACAGGGGGAAAGGGGTCACCTGCCAATGAAGGAGAGAGGGCTCACCAGATGTTGGCCCTTGAAGACACTTTGATCTTGGACTTCCAGCCTCTAGAACTATAGGGAAAGAGGTTTCTGATGTTTTAGCCACCTACTCTAGTATTTTGTTATAAAAGCCCTAACACACACACACACACACACACACACACACATATCACATTTTCTTTATCTGCCCATCCATCAATGGACATTTGGGTTGTTGGACCTTTTGGCTATTGTGAATAATGCTGCTGTGGAATTGCTGGAACTTCTGGTAACTCTATGTCTAATTTCTTGAGGAACCATCACACCATTTTCTACAGCAGCTGCACCACTTTACATTCCCACCAGCAACATACAAGGGCCAGTTTTTTTGTATCTGTCATTTGAAAAATGTTTAATCTCATATTTAGTTGCTGTGAGAAACCTGTGATCACTCAGTCACAACTGTAGATTTGGAACCATTGACCACCTATTCACATGTGGAAGGTTAATTTGCTTTTCTGTAAGCAAGAAGGCAACAGTACACAATACCACTTTTGAGGGGGAGGGGAGATTCAGAATAAGCAGAATCACTTGGTGCCATTTTGTATCAGCGTCACTTCATAAAAAATTGTTTCAGCATCCTGTGGTGTGAGAGTAGCCAGGGTTATTCATATTGAAAATAGGAAAGTCACCTCCCCTTCCCCCCGCAGTGTCCTCACTGGAGTCAACTAAAACACAGTCTCTAATCTAAAGATATCTGGTCTAAAGGAATCAGACCAGATAGCATCTTGGGACCTCCTTCCTGAATTGAATTATGTCATTTGTGAACATGATGTTATTTGATTTCAGCTCCACATTTTACATAATCTTATAGCTCATAAATGGAGTTTAGAAATGTTTCTTCACATAGCTCATAAGCTCTAAATGCAAATAAATCTGTGCTAAGTAGGATATCTTTTTAAAATCCTTCTAATTATTTTCAATTTTTGTAGCTTTAAGGAGTCAATTGAGGGATAATTTTAATAAGCATAAAAATTATTAACTCAGAGAAAATTGCAAAAAGTTTGTAGCAACATGTTTCAGTAAATATCAACACTCTCCAAATACTTCAACTAATTCAGAATAACAAGTAAACCTTTTAATTATTCTTTACTATTCTTAAACTGCCTCCTTCTGCAGGATCTAGGAATGGGGCTATGTACTTCAAGTATTTAATATTTGTTGGATATTCTAAATGTTCCCTAGGAATTATTTACAGTGATTGCAGCACTTTCATTTTTCAGGCCACTTCAGCTGAAAGACAGACGGGAGTAAATAAAATTGGCAAGTGAAAGTCAATATTTAACTGGTACTTCACTCGGACATTTATTCTAGTTTCTAGCTTCAATGTTTAATAATTGATTGAGGAAGGGAAGCAGGAGTGCGCTGTGTTTGTTCTCAGAGATTTGAATAGAGGAAGAGAAAGCTTGCTGTTAGCTTTGCAGAAGGCCTAATAGACGTTAGGTTAGGTTTATTCTAGGAAAAAGAGAGAGGAGAGAATAAAAATTAAATGACAATGTGGATTGTAAAAGATAATATTTTAGAATTAGGGGCTAAACCTAACAAGATTAGAATGTAACAGGAATAAGCATGAACCTTGCACTTAGGGTTAAAAGTCAACAGGACGAGTAAAGGGTAGGGAAGGCACTCGTGTGAATGGTTAGTGTGGAGGTCGTAGCTGACTGTAAACTCAAGATGAGCCCAGATGGTTCTGACAAAGCTCACATAACCACGGAGCTCTGTGTTCCACCAACCAGCGGGCTCTACCTGACTGGAGCACATTGCAGAGTTCCTTTTGGCTCCGCGTAACACGTTTTAAGGGAGATGTTCATAAATGGAAGAGCCTCGAGAGGCAGGATGGTGAAGACTCTGAGAATCAGTTACAAGAAGAGCATCCAAAAGAAGAGGACGCCTCCTTTACCCAAGAACGTGGTGTGAGCCTTTCCCTGTATCGGCCAGGCTCACCATTGAGAGGGGACAGTCCGCTGGGATTCAGACAAATGCGTGACTGCTACAGCAAAGCAGATTTCAGTTAAGCATATGGAAGAATAATTAGATCTGTCCAAAAATAGAACGTGCTTCTGTGGCTGGAAATATTTTGGCAGTTGGATGAGCACCAGCCGAGGGACAGAACCCAGGGTACAGGTTGTACCTCCCCACTCTAGAGGCTGCAGCAACCCAAAGCTCCCAGAACACACTGCAAACTCGTCCTTTCTGCCAATGCTGTGCGAGTGTAATTGGATTTAGAGCTGTCTTCATGTGATTTCCGAACAACCAACTGGCAAGCCAAGTGGATTAATATGTCTAGTAGCACAACAGGGCATCTACTGATTTTAGCACAGGAATTTTGGCCGTGGCCACTACTGCAGAAGCCACCAGAAATCACCACCAGCAGCACTACACTACTGTCCTCAGAGCCTCGAATAGCAGCTGAAACATGGGAATATTTGCAGGTGAAATTACCTTCCTATCTTCCCATAAGAGTACCAGTTTGATGCCCTTTCTTTCTTTTTTTAAAAAAAATATATTTTATTGATTTTTTTACAGAGAGGAAGGGAGAGGGATAGAGAGTTAGAAACATCGATGAGAGAGAAACATTGATCAGCTGCCTCCTGCACATCCTACACTCCAGATGTGCCCACAACCAAGGTACATGCCCTTGACTGCCATCGAACCTGGGACCTTTCAGTCCACAGGCTGATGCTCTACCCACTGAGCCAAACCGGTCAGGGCTGATACCCTTTCTTGATTCTGAGAATATATGAGTTACAATTTCAGAAGCCAAGACTAGATGCTTTTAAGAATCAAAACACCGACACAGTTAGTCCTGTTATATTAATTAACATAGGTCAGAAGTGACTTGGCACTTCACTTCTTTAGAAACAATAGCGATGTATAAAGCCATGGTTCTCCAACTTTATCACGTGTCAAAGTCATGTGGAGGCATTGTTAAGGCCCAGATTGCTAGGTCCACCTTCAGAGTTTGAGTTACAGGAGACAAGATGTGGAGCGTGAGGTATTGCACGTTGAATAAGTTCTCAAAAGCTTATGCTGCTGCTCTGGAACCACTTTGAGAAGCACTGATTTAATGAACACAGCATAAGAAGCCATGTTATAATCAGCAAATTGCTAGTGTCTGTGCGACTGGTGTGCAGGAGCTGGCTTGTACCTTCTGATTGTTAGCAACTCTTTTCAACTCTGCATGCAGTGACATCAGCCTGGCAGTTTGAAACTGGTCATGGTGGAAATATGTACGCCACAGATATTGGGATATGCGAATACCATAATTTTTTCCCTCTGAATGCCAGGGTTAAATATTTACCAGTAAACCATTGCTATAGACTCACAGCAGAAGGAAAATATTGGATGATCTAATGTCTAATGCAACATTGCTCAAATTCACTTCACTCATGGATTTAATAAGTATTTTTTGAATCCTGGCTACACAAGCACAGCAGTATTTTTTCAATTATAATGTGCTGAAAGAATTTAATAAGCATGGATTAAAGCAGACAATGAAATATGGTTTCATGTATTAGTCATTTGCTGTAAGAAATAGTCAACATTTGATCCATTTCATAAATGTGTATTAAAATTATGAAAATGAACATAAACCAGTGATCATTCAAAGTGCACTGGGGGGATGGGGAGGCTGGGGGAAGGGCAGGGAAAAAAGAGATATATGTACTAATCTTTGTAAAACTTTGTGTAATAAAAAAATAATGATTAAAAAATATTTTTTAAAAAGTGCATTATCAAGCCCTAGCCGGTTTTGCTCAGTGGATAGAGCGTCGGCCTGTGGATTAAAGGGCCTGGGTTCGATTCTGATCAAGGGCACATGCCTGAGTTGCGGGCTTGATCCCTGATAGGGAGTGTGCAGGAGGCAACCAATCAATGACTCTCTCTCATCATTGATGTTTCTATCTCTCTCTCCCTCTCCCTTCCTCTCTGAAAGCAATAAAAAAATATATTTTTTTAAAAAGTGTGTATCAAAGATTAAAAAATAAATAAAAGTGCATATCAGTTCATTATCTTCACCATCTAACATTTACTACTTAGAATATGTCAGATACTATTCTAAGTTTACATGAATTATCTCATTTAATTCTTTTTTTTTTTTTTTTTTTTTTTTTTACCGAGAGGAAGGGAGAGGGGTAGAGAGCTAGGAACAACTATGAGAGAGAAACATCAATTAGCTGCCTCCTGCACACCTCCCACTAGGGATATACCCGAAACCAAGGTACATGCCCTTGTCCGGAATCAAACCTGGGACCTTTCAGTCCACAGGCTAACACTCTATCCACTGAGCCAAACTGATTAGGGCTCATTTAATTCTGATAAAATATGTCACTTAGATATTTTTATCCTCATTTTATAGATTAGAAAAACTGAGTCACAGTAACAGGTATATGATGCCTAGGTATCAATGTTTATGGAATATCAGGCAGCCATGTTTCGTGTTATCTCACATGTAATGTCTTAGAAATCTCATATACAGCATTTCTCAAAGACAGTTTACTGATAATAACCGCATTATTATTATATTATCACTATAATCCTGCTTTGTTAATTCTCACCTAAGGATATTTTTCTATTGATTTTTAGAGAGAGTGGAAGGGAGAGCGAGAGAGAGAGAAACATTGATGTGAGAGAGACACATCAATTGGGACCAGGGCTGTAGATCGAGCCTGCAACTAAAGCCCTTGACCAGAACTGAGGCTGGGATCCTGTAGTCCAGGGGCCGACACTCTATCCGCTGAGCCAAACCAGTCAGGGCTTAAATATATTTTTTAATGATAATTAGAAGAAAATGCAGATGGCATCAATATTTTGACAAAACAAGACCAGAAGAATACTGGCATTCCAGGGAATACAATGCTAACCATTGGCTTGACGGCATTCAAGCACAATAGCCTGGCCATCCTAACTCTCTTCTGTTGAGCTACACTTCTCGAGACCCCTCAGCCTCTTTTCCGGTGGGCGAGTAAGATCATAATTTGCCATTCTGACTCCCCAATTTCCATCTTTCCATGAGGTTGACCTACCTAATTTTTTTATTTACACGTCACTATTAGGTCATCAGTCTATGATTGCTCTGACTTAAAAAACTTCTGTCTTTATAGTTCTTTAGTAACTATTTGATCACAACTAGTATTGATCCTGGGAATTTCTACTTGTCCCCACTTAGTATTGCCTGCGATTCATCTTTCATGCTCTGTGTTTTGCTCAAAGCCACAGTATGACCTAAAATGAGCATTATGTGGAGTGAAAACTTAGAAATTCTCAGGATGTCAGCATGTGCAACATATCCTGTAGGAGTGAAATCTCACTTTAAAAGGAATCCAACTGTGAGCAATTAGCTACAGAAACCTGGGGGGCAGGTTTCAGGGATGAGTAACAAGTTCAACATTATAGT
>PVJC01014190.1:0-36808 GCA_004026665.1 Murina feae | reverse complement strand
ACGAAGCCTCGTCTGCTTCACCTCGCAGCGTCTATAATGAAACAATTGTTACTGTTCTTTCCTTCAGCTCCGGAGGATTCTGTGATTGTTACAATGTTTCAAAAAGCTGTGTTTCGCTAGAGGCAGTTTAATCGGAGCTGAGCTGAGGGGCTCAGCTTCACTTTCGCTGCTGCCGCAATGGGAAGGGCTGTTTACTCAGGTCCGGGAGTGGCGGCCGCCATGTTGGCTGGGCTAATTTGCATACAGCCGCTCTGATTGGCTGGTGGGCGTGGCTTACCCTGTCTCGGAGAAACGGTTAATTTTAATATTTCGCTTTTATTAGTTTAGATCTATATCTATATCTATATCTATATCTATATCTATATCTATATCTATATCATATATATATATATATATATATATATATATATATAGAGAGAGAGAGAGAGAGAGAGAGAGAGGTGATATGCAAATTATCAGGGATGCTGTAACAGTCATGATCAGTCAGGAGGAGGCTGCATGCACAGTTGAGGCCCAGAGCAGAGACAGAGACAGGGGGGCCTGCCTGAGTTGCTGCGTTGGCTTAGCCAGCCCCAGAGTGGACCCAGGCAGAGCAGCCTGAGATTGCTCCAGCCACAGCGCATCAGCAGTCCCGCCTCTCCATGTGAGCTATAGAGGAAACACCTTTTCTGACTGCTCATTGGCTATACCACTTCACAGTGTTCTTGATAACTTGTGTAATAAGAATCCAAGAAGGCTATCTAGAGTTTTCCCACTACACTCCTGGAGAAAAAAATGAAGGTCCACTGCTGGAGGGCTAAGAAATGTCATATCCTGCCCTAGCTGGTTTGGCTCGGTGCATAATGCCTCAGCCTGCCGACAGCAGGGTCTGGGTTCAATTTTGACCAAGGGCCTGTACCTAGGTTGCAGGCTCGTCCCTGGCCGGGGCCCAGGTCGATTCATGCAGGAGGCAACCAATCAAAGTGTTCCTCTCACTTTGATATTTCTCTCTGTTTTTCCCTTCTCTTCCACATTCTCTAAAAATCAATGGAAACATATCCTCAGGTGAGGATAAAAAAATTTTAAAAATGTCATATCCTATGAAAGACACATCTTGAAAATGCCTAAAGAAAGTTGTCATTTTTTCGTGCTGAAGAGACTGGAGTCTGTGTTGATGAAAACACCTTGGTAGTTGTGGCAGCTGGCAGTGGCAGCAGCAGTGGGGTGATGGCGGTGGCGCCTTCTCCTGATCAGCCAGTTGCTTCCTGCAGAGGAAGGCCAGACTGGGGCCATCAGTAGGACATCCTCTGAGGGCTCTCATAATATGAGAGGGACCAGACTGTGAGCTGAGGAACACCCCCTCCCCCAGTTTATGAATTTCATGCACCAGGCCTCTAGTCTATAATAAAATATTACTCTTCGCAGAATTTATACCTCATTTTTTGCTCGTTTTCACAGATTTTACTTTAATACACAATTTAACAAATATTTACAAAGTGAAAGTGCAGTGTAACTGGATGTTCATACTTCAACATTTCTTTATTTCTGCACTCAATAGCTGGTTTGTGAAGGCTGAGCATCTGATTTAAAGAAAAAAAAAGATATCATTGAGTATAAGAAAAATATAAAGTTTTAATAGGTCAAAGCCTAGGTTTTTAAAAGTCTAATGATGCAATAATAATAAAATATCACTGCGATACAGGAAAAAATTATTTTGATATGTCAAGTAGATTGCAATGATTTACATATTTCTCTTTTCAAGCCTCATGGTATAAAATACTCTGGGATCTTCCAGTGTGGCAAATATCCTAATCTCAAAAAAATATTAATGTACTCCCATAAGCAACTAGACATACATTGAGAAATTATGTTTATTTGCTCATTTTTAGGTTTTTCTGGTGTATTTTTTCACTCCTTGGTTGCTGGTTCAATACTAAAGCAAATCAGAGTGAAAAAAAATAACTAATCTTTCCTACTAGTCTTTAGAGTGTTAATTACCTTTGGAGATGGAGAGGTGAAAATTTGATGGCTGGGCAAAGAATGATTCAGTAGTACCTATAATACTTTGTTAAAAAAAATCTGAAGTAAATTTGGTAAAAGTTAATGTTTAAAAATTTAGCATTGGGTATATAGGGGTAAACATTAGGGCATAAGCTAATTATATGAAAAGTGGATCCCAAAAAAGAAGCTAAAAGCAAGATAGAAGCTTAAGGTCAAGAGGGAATCTGAACTCTCTAATTTAAGCTCACCATGCAAATGGGTGTTTGCCTGAATTGCATAGTTGGAACTAGCACATCAGCAACACTTCCATCTCAGGGCCTATGGGAAGTGAACTACAGAGGCTGTGGAAATTAGGCAGTAGGAAGTGATGTGGAGATTGTACATCGCACTTCTCATACTCTATTTGCAAAGACTGAGTCCTTTTCCACATGTAGTACAAGGAGACTATGAAATACAATTTTTTAAATGAGCAGCTATGTACACTGCTAAAGCTCTGAAAAGAAGAATTACAAAAAGAAAGGAGGTCAGGCCCAGCTGGTGTGGCTTCGTGGTTGAGTGTCAACTTATGAACAAGGAAGTCAGAGTTCAATTATGTTAGGGCACATGTCTGAGTTTTGGGCTAGATCCCTAGTGAGGGCAGTGCAGGAGGCAGCCAATAGATGATTCTCTCATTGTTCTTTCTCTCCCTCTTCTCTCTCTCTCTCTCTCTCTCTCTCTCTCTCTCTCTCTCTCTCTCTCTCCCCTTCATCTCTATAGTAAAATCAATAAAAACATTAAAAAAGAAAAAAATGAAAGGGGGTCAGAATAAACCCTAGGGGAAAATTATTTACTGATATAGCACATATCTATTACATTTTTCTGTTGTTGTATGTTATGGTATGCATTTCTCTCTGTTTTTCCTATTTTTGAAATTTAAACCTTGAAAACAAAAGAAAGTAATTTGTTGATCATTTAGGAAGCTTGAATTTAGTAAAAACAAATCTTTCCATCTAATATACTTTGTGGTTTTTGCTTTTTATTATTACTAAGTTGATAGAAGAGGTAAACAGTATGGAAGAGGTAAACAGTATGAATTTTTGTAAGACATTAAACAAATTCTACTACAATACATTTGAAACAATGGTAGAGTGTAGACTGAATGAATTATGGGTTGATGTATTAAGAGTTAATTAATCACCACTCCCAAGTATATTGTTACTAGCTCATGGCGAATCTAGAGGGCAGGTGTTGGTGGTAATTTACAGAACTTCAACTTGATTATTCAATAAATGTTGTAAGAGGTAAGGATGAGACAGGAAGAAAGTGAATTGGTAGCTGTTAAATGTCTACTATGTAAATATTGCAGGACTGTAAATGTGGGGAGGACTCAAGAATAGGACTGTATGAATATCTTTTGACAGTGTCAAAACTGGGTGGGATTCTTCACATGGTGTGGAAAGTTTCTCCGATTTAGATGGAGTTGTCAACAGCTTTATGCTTCCTTGAGGGACTTAGGAAGGACTGGAAATGTGTACTTTCACCTGGTAAAATGCTGCATCACCTCCTCCTTATCCATTTGAAGATCTCTCTGCATTCCTTTATGTTTTTCCTAAAAAAATATAAATCTCTAAATTATGTCTATTGGCTTCTTTTTCATTATCACATAACTGTCCCTCTAAATAAACTGATGTACGTATAGGAAAAGAACTAACAGAATCAATGTAAAGACATTTTAGAAGGCAAAGTGTCTTTGAAAACACAAGTAAATGTCTGTGAAATTATATTGGAAATATTAATTTATTAAATTCCAATTATCGCTTCTACCTTATTCAGTTGAGACCAGGATTGCGATTCAGAAGGAATGTGTCCTATCACTATCAATTTGATCTCTGGAAAATTATTCAAATACCTTTAATACTTCTTTGAATCAGTCAAATCATTGTAACATACAGATAATCAATAATTGTTAAATATTTAAATAAAAATCAAGATATTTATGATAGAATTTTAAAAACATTTTAATATTGTCCAGAATAACTTAAGAGATATTTAGTAGTTTTGCTTTCTCATTTCAAGATGCCAAATGTGTAAATAAAACTCCCCAGAATTATGAGACTATCCTTTAACTTCAGGTATTGTTGTAAAAAAGAAACATATCTCTAGTAATTCACATAAACTAGTCCAATAAAAGAAAATAAAAAGTAATGGGCATTAAATCCACTAACCTTGGGCTTTCTCCCCTAGCAAGCAACACACACACACAACACACACACACACACACACACACAGAGGCACAGAGCTTATTACACTTCAAAACTCTCATTGAAATTCAGATTATAATAGTAAATAGTACAGAACAAACCAATGTAATCCATTCAGAACACAGAAAAACAAATAAACAAAACACCAGGCTCCAGCAATGTCAAAAATGTACTGTTGAGTTAAGAAGTCAGGCAAGAAAATTGATTTTCTCTAACACATGAATTAAATGAACAAAAACCCAATATGAAGACAAAGGAAAACTAATGCATCATTCCTTAACCAACCTTAAAATGCCCATATAAAGGGAGGGAGAAACACTGTTCATTTGTATGTTTTTACTTATTAATTCAACTAGGGGCCTAGTGCACAAAAACTTGTGCACTCGGGGATGGGGGGTCCCCTCAGCCTGGCCTGTGCCCTCTCGCAGTCTGGGAACCCTCAGGGGATGTCCACCTGCTGACGTGCCTAGCCAGCCTGGGTGAGGGGCTGATGGCTGTTTTCAAGCTGGCCAAGCCCCCAGGTGGGAGCCTCACCCCATGGAGGTGTGGCCAGCCTGAGTGAGAGGCTGAGGGCCATTTTCAGGCTGTCCACAGTCCCTTCAGGGTTCAGGTTCCTACTGGGGTGCCTGGCCAGCCTGGGTGAGGGGCTGAGGGCCGTTTTCAGGCTGCCCACAGCTCCCATTTACCCAATGTCCCAGCGAGGCTGGCTGGAATCAGGTTTCTGGGTTTATTTATCTTCTATAATTAAAACATTGTTGCCTTGAGCAGAGGCCTGGCTGGCCTAGGCAGGAAGTTTCAATTCCATCGCTGGTGCAATGGAAGCCTCCTGTTTGCTCTGGCTCTATGGCTGCTGGCTGCCATCTTGGCTGGGTTAATTTTCATACAACCACTCTGATTGGCTGGTGAGCATGGCTTGGCTGGTAGGCGTGGCTTGGGTGTCTCAGAGTGATGGTTAATTTTCATATCACTCTTTTATTAGATTAGACTGTATTAAGTAAATGCCAATGACTATAAATAATATTGGGCATTTTGAAATGCAGAACTCCCTCTAATATGCCGCTCCTATTTTATTGTTTTTTTTTCCATCCATCGATGATACATCATTTTTGTTTAAGGCCTTATTATGAGTAATGTGAAATTTTATCTGCCAACCCTTCTGGTGCTGTCTATATGGGATAGGAATCCATAGTGAAGCATTATTTGTCTCTTCACTATCTGATAGGCTCTATGATCTGTTCCTCAGAGATTGGGCTAAATCACTACACTAGATTTCTTCTAGTGAAACATACACTAGATTCTTCTTTTAAGGGGGGATTATGAATTTTGTTGCCATTTGTTGGCTGGTTTTAATTTTAGCTGTCACTATTCTTTATTTAATTCTGAGTATTGACCTAATCTTCTAAGTATGTTTTTTTGGCTGTCTTATATAGATTTGTTAGTTAAAATAATAGACACACAGCTTGCCTATAATAATTCATAGAAAGAATGTAAGGAAAATATGATAGTCATACTCTAGAATTGCTGATAGAAATCACTTAAAGAGATGAGTTGCTTTCATAGCTCTCTGGATTTTAAGAGGTAAATCTCCACTAAATTTGAGATGCTCTTTTCTTGCTCAGAAGAAGGTATGTCTAGGACAGTCTTTTGTGGAATTAAAGAGATTATGCTACCAATCCTCTCCATAACTTCTTGTCTAGACTGTGCTCACACAAGAGTATAGAACATCTACGTAGTTGCTATATGAGATGTTGATCCCCCATGCAATACTGACTTTTGTGTTTGCAAGCATTTTGAAGCAAGTTGAGTAGCTTTTCATGAAAATGTTGTTTATTTAGAATTATCGGCACTGGTTATCACATACCATTTTATGCAGATTTTGCCATATTTTTTTATTCCAACCAGTAAGATCCAGATCTTCCCATTGTGCTAGCACATTACCATCCCTTGTTATCTAACTTAAAATAATGACTAAAAGAAAATAAAGCATTTAGACAAAATCAAACCAGAGTTTCCTGTAATTTTATAGTCATATAAAATGCCAATACAGATTTTAAGAACAAATTCTTTTCTTTGCACACAATGACTGATAGCTTATAAATGTTTTAAATAGACACACTCCCCATTCTTTTAGAAGGACTTCCAGGTACTTCGATATGTGGGGGTTTGGGGAGCTTATCCACAGATAGATAGAATAATCTCTTCTATAGTATTTCTTACATGAACATGTGCTAAGTGATGTAGAGCCTTCTGTCAAATGATAATAATACAAATTTAGAGCTGAGCAGAGATATAATTTAAATAAGCAATCAAACTTAGTATATTTGAAGGAAAAGAGAACCATGCCTCTGACCGAGAACTAGTTCATCATGAAAAATGTGGGCTTTTTTACTCTACTCACATGAACAAATTTTATCATTCATAATAAAATATGCAGAAAATATATGATGAGAGCTGGTTCATTTTGAAAGAGCAATAAATAACTTTTCATTGTGCAATAAAAAAATGAGGACAGTTCATCAGGAAGAGGTACTTTCAATGACATATTGCAGGGAGAAAAACACAAAAAAAAACAAGCTTGTTTTCTATAGCTACTTCACATGCTACAGACTAATTTATTATTACATTATTTCTGTCAAGAATTTGAAATAGTGTGGTTGAAAAAAAACTTTATACTTATCAGGAGTTCTAAATCCTTAAATTTTTCAGTGCTTTGCATTTTCAATTTTTTATATACTAAGAGGAATAAAATGTTCCAAGATCCCTCCTTATTTTTATTTCTGTTCAGAGATGCTGCAGAAGCTGTCACAAAAAAGATTATCCAAACATGTGCTGAATTTAAAGCATGTATATGGATGGATAAAGAGATATGTGACTCCAGAGGAAAGAACAGTGCCTCCTGCATGAATGTATTTTTATCACCATAACTGATTCTGTGCAATAATTATTATTATGCAGATGAAATGGAATCAACTAAATATTGTGAGCTTCTAGCACAACATAATTAAATAAACACATTGTCCTCTGTGTTTCCAGGAACGTGGCTGCAGAGCTGCAGCCTTTGGCAGTTCTCCAGGGCTGGTAGGCATCTGTGGCAGGGTAGTTTTGTTCTTTGATGAATGAAAACTACATTTGACGAATGTTCTCACACTCTGAAGTGTGAGAGGTGGGGGAGGTGATATGGGTCAGTGTGCATTATTTCAAATTTGTTCTTTGTGAAGCACTGATGTGTTATTCAAACAATATTTTCTGAAATATCACAACTGTATAATGAGGAGCGTGTTTGCAATTGTCACACCCCCTGTTGGGATATAGAAGAACACAGTTCAAGGGTTTGTCCAGATCGAAATTATTTATTGTGTCTCAAGATGCAACACTTGAGACGAAGTGTGACGTCAGGTAAAAAGAAAGGAAGGTGAGACTGTATTGGAAGTAGGAGGCAGGCTGGAAAGTGGAAACAATTTTGTAGGGAGAGAACAGATTTATTTCCAAAGAGAGATCAACAATATGACCAGAAAATGTGTCACTCTTCAGACAGGAGGGAAGAGGGAACATTTTGAATAATGGCCATGCAAGTACATGAATACAGTTTGCTTCTCAGTGATTTACATGATAAAACATAAAATGAAGCTTAAATCCAATAAGAATAACCCTGTGTACATGGGAATGATAAATTCTCCACCTACTCTTCATTTTTCTTGCAACTGTGGTCATTTGTCCGTTATTTAGAGGAGTGTCTTGACTGTGATGATATTATTGTGGTATAGATAACACTTTGTTGTGAGGAGCTAGTCTGTGCACTGTAGGATGTTTAGTAGCATCTGTGGTTGTACTCACTAGATGCCGGTGGCACACACCCTAGTTCTAGCAGCAAAAACCCTCTGCAGACATTGTCAAATGTTCCCATAAGACAACTGTACTCTCAGTTGAGAGTCTTTATAAAAAAATTACACCTTTCCTGAGATAGAAAGGCTTAAGGGATTGTATATCAGCATTATTGGTTTTATCATCAAATCATGTTTCCATATGGACTGATCTTGAACTTATGTTTAACTCCACAAGAATCAAGACTCCCAACCTGTGCTTCTTTTTTTTTTTTTTAAGTGGAATTTTCCAGAATCCCTTATGCCCGCATCTTCATATTGTTAATCTGAAAACTATTCCACCATTCTGGTAAACAGATCAGGTGTTCTTTCTTTCCAGGGACATAGTAGCTTTTGCTTTATTTGCCCTTGTACTCCAGTCTAATAGTCACCATTTAAATATTTATAATAAATTTAGCTAACATGGCTGGCTTGTTTAACTAGAACCAAAATAAAGTAGGACATGTATTTCATAGATGTGACTGAGTAGAGTTTTATGCTTTGTCCAGTGAGAAATATGGAAAGCTTTGTTGTCAGGGTCCCAGGAATGAGGTCATTTAGCCTGGCCACAGCAGTCTTAAGGCCCTCAAGCACAGGTTGCATCAGGGTGTAAAGGCTACCTTTCGGAACCAGAAATAAAATGATGGAGCTAATTTATTATTATTACGACAGATGTATAGGAAACTGCTCGTCACACCGTTTTCTTGTGGTCACTCTGGTGTTTTTGTTAAAAGGACTAGTACCTCATGTATGTGTTTTCATCAGGAACCCTTTATTTTGTCATGTGCAATTATTCCTTCTGCCCAGGAATCTTCTGGAGGAATACCTGTTGACCAAAGTGGATCTTTGGAGCATTTGTTGCCTAATTTCTATGAGAACAGATACCAAAAAAAAAAGTTTGTTTCACATATTTTATCAGATTTATTACTGTTTGTGTAAAACATCCACTGGGCTCCAAAACAACCATTGATACCATCTTATTTCCCTGCATGTTATATTCCTGCCTCCCTCTCTACTTTACCCTCCACCAAAGACCAAACTTTGCACTTAATTGAGAAATAATCTATCATATATATATATATATATATATATATATATATATATATATATATATTGCTAATTGTCCAACCGGCCTTTAGCTATGATGCACACTGACCACCAGGGGGCAGGTGCTCTTACCGGTATGTTAGCTTGCTGCTGGGGTCCTGCCAATCAGGACTAGGTGAGATGGGCTGGACATGCCCTGGAGCCCTCCCCTGGTCCCTCCCCAGCCTTGATCGTGCACTGGTGGAGTCCCTCGGCCTGGCCTTCACCCTCTTGCAATCTGGGACCCCTCAAGGAATGTTGGATAACCAGTTTCAGCCAATCTCCATAGGCCAGGCTGAGAGACTCCACCAGTGCAAGAATCTGTGCACTGGGCCTCTAGTTTAAAAATAATTGTCACCATGGACCTGATGCCAACAAACCAATAATCAGCTTCCCCCAAGTGGGACACAGATCCCGCCACCACCCCAGAACAAAAGCCCACGAAATTTCAGCCAACGCTGCCAAGACCCCATGGCGCAAAATGCAACCCACAGCCCAGTCTAGCCAAGAAACAGTCGCTATGAGCACTAGGTAATGACATCACATAGCAATGCCTGGATTCCTCTTCCTAGTGACTAGCCTCTGTGGAGTTTCTATAGTCTAAGAATACAACTTACTTTATAGCCAGTGCAAACATTTTATACTTTAACCAAATGTTTGTAAAGCATTTTCCCATGCCTCATCTCATTTGATCCTGACTGAAGTCCTGGAGTAAGTAGATAGGAGACTCAGTACAATCTTATTTTCTTTTCATTAGCCAGAAAACAGAGTTTTAGAAAGTTTAGAAACTTGACCTGACTGAAAAGAAGTAAGAAATGGTGGAACTTAAAAATGATTTCATGTTTTCTCACTGTGCAGAATATAGTCAAACACTGCTGCAGTTAAATATTTCACCCTTTGTTTTCCTGGCATGATCTATAATAATAATCTGCTTCATGTTGATATTTATTGCTATTTTGTTGACAATGACCTGAAAGAGAAGTTGGGCTGCTTCACTGGGCTGGAAAACGTTTAGCTAAATCAGAAAGCAGAACTAATTAAGCAAGTTTATATCCTATCTAATAAAAGAATAATACGCAAATTAGCCATCACTCCACATGATGGTACCTATAGCGGTGCGGCAGGATGCTGGAGGTGTCACCCTGGCAACATGAGCCCAGCAGGCATTGCCTCAGCAACCTGTGAGCAGTTGCCCTCCAGCAGGTAAACACCGCCAGCAGGCAGGCCCCAAGAGGGCCTGCCACCTGTCGCCCCACCTTCTGGATCATGGGCCAGCACAGTGCAGGCAGGGCCAAGCAGCAGGCCTGTCCCTCCATCACCACCATGAGCAGAAAAGTGCAGCCAGCAGGCAGCAAGCAGCAGGGCCTGCTCCTTGGTCACCAAGTGATCTGGGAATAGGCAAGCATGGCCAGCAGGCAGCACCCAGCCCTGGCCACAGCTCAAGGGAGAGAACAACATGCAGGCAAGGCCAGGAGCCTGAGAGATCAACACAGAGGGGTTCCTGCTCCAAGCCTCCACAGTGTGGCTTAGGGCAGGCCCCCAGCACACACACACACACACACACACACACACACACACACACACACACACACAAACGGCTCCTGCTCTGAGCCTCTGCTGCCAAACTGTGGCCATCAGTAGCACATCCACTGATGGGTCCCAGACCCTGAGAGGGAGCAGGCTGGGCTGAGGGACCCCCAGCCCTCACCTCCTGTGCACGAATTTCATGCACCAGGCCTCTAGTGCATGAAATTATATATATATATATATATATATATATATATATATATATATATATATATATAATTATATATATATATATATATATATATTGCTAAGTTGACTTGCACATGTGTGATACATATAAAGCTCTCACTGGCGCCAATCGCACACATGTGTTTTGATCTGTCCTCATCAATAATGCATTTGGTTGACATTTCTATTATAGAGAAAGGGCAAATAGTAATATTAAAATATTTATTCTAATTAATTTCCTTTCAACGTGCATGAATCTATGTATTGGAACACTAGTATATACTAAAACTCATACTCTCTTCACCTTTCCATCATAAAATTATCAAGTCACCTGCACCTGTAACCACCTATACTGTCTAATTTTTCCACTGTTCAATTGGATGTAGTATTAATGTGTCAGGTGTGCCCTGAATTCCACCTTCTTCATGTGACCTCTGAAATTACCCATCTTTCTCCTTTTTTTTTCTCTAAGGTAAAGACAATCTCAACTAAGATTATCTGTTGGCTCACAAGAGTGCATAGTTAAGCGAAGTAGGGGAGGAACACCAATAAGAATGATTGATCTCATTTTGAAAATAAAGGAGGATACAGTGAAGATTATAACACATTTAAAAAAAATACAGAGATGCATTAATTGTACCTTAAGAAATAATTGGAGGGAAATGTGAACTCTGATTGATTCACACCCAAAAATTACTTTCTAATTTTCCCAAGTGAAGTTTGGAGAAACAGTTGTAGTGTTCTATACCCTATGAGCTTTCTTTTATATCCATAAATTGCCAATGATGTTATTTCTGGAAGGATCCTTTTACTACTCTTATTTTTCATAGAACATCTTCTAGTTAAAATTGTGCTCTATTGCATATATTCACCTTGATATTGGAGTCTTAGTGTTTTCTCTTTATAATGGTGGTTGTTTTATTTTGCTTTACTATGTTATCTTAATAAGGGCCTTTGAAGGCAACATATTTTTTAAAAAATCTAAGTTGAACACATATGGTTGTGATTAAATTTCACATGTTCCAGTGATTATTAATTCTTGAACTATGGAGTTTGATAATATTTCTTCCCCTCCTTATTGGATTTATTATCTGAAAATATTAGAATCACTTTTCAATTTCTTAGAGCTTTTTCTTTGAGTAAAATTCACTTATCAATGCATAACTTTTATTTCCAAAATTCAAAGTGTTACAACTGATTTAATCTACTGGGTTTTTCTCTGAAACTGATAAATAGCCATGATCTCTATTCTGATTTGAAACACATAAGCAGAATTTAAATCTGTTGCTTTCCACTAGTTGTCAGTGTCTATTGATTTAGCAACCTTGAAGGTATAACATTGCTTCATCACACACACTCACACACACACACACACACACAGAGAGAGGGAGAGAATGATTATAAATTTGTATAAATGAAGATTGTCACAAAGTGATAGGACTTCTAAGGTATGGTTCATGATATCACTTCTTCACAAATATAATGATTTGTGTTTATACACACTTTTTATCAGCTATTCATTATGAGCTTGGGAAAGTGTAGTGAGAAAGGACCAATGAAAGGTGATAGTGGAGGCAAGCCAACAATTAATACTGTAATAAGTTAGTATAAGAAAACCTTACGAATTGAGTATCCACTCCTACTTTACCTGTTTCTATGGATGAATGATCATATATTAATTTCCTGGGGCAGTATTTGTTTAAAATTGTGTATGCATTCCCCAGAGCATACTTATATCAAATTAATAATTGAAGGCTTGATTTAGAATCTATCTCAAGTGAACTCAAAGTCACATTTTTAAAGTTTCTATACTAAAAAATATTCTGAATCTACCTAATAATTAGAAGTAATTAAACACTTTAATAAAGCCACCACAATGTGTGGGATGAACTCTGCTTTTTACATTTCCTTATGCTAAAACATTCATTATGCTGTTCTCAATTTGAAACCCAAACATAAAACTGTGAACAATTGTTTTTGTAAATGTTATAGAAAAAAAGTGAAATAACCAAAATTCCTAAAGGAATGGCATTAGCTTTTAGACTTGTCTAGAGTAGAGATTATCACATCATGGCTAACAAAGTTTTGTAGGTCTTTTTTAAGTTGAATTTATTGGAGTACAGGTTTCAAGTGTACAACTCAATAAAACCTCATCTGCACACAGCGTCATACATCCATCATCCAAGCAAAGTCACTTGTACTTAACTCTCCTTCCAAGCTTTTCATTTGCCCTTCACTTCTATGTTCAGGAGATTTATATTTACATATATATATATATATATATATATATATATATATATATATATATATGGTGTTCCAAAAAATGTACACACACTTTGAATGATTATAAAGTCAGTGTTATTTACATACAGTTCATTTTCAAAATTAAAAACAATCTATAGAAAGGAATAATTTTGTTGTTGTTCAAAGCTTAATCTGGCTTTACCCATTATTTTAAATTAGTTAAAACTGAAAAAGAGTGAAATTTAAGAGATTTATCAGCTATTAAAGTGTATATACATTTTTTTGGAATATATATATATATATATATATATATATATTTGTGCAAAAATTTGTGCACTCGGGAGGTGGGGGTCCCTCAACCAGCCTTGTGCCCTCTTGCAGTCTGGGACATCTCAGGGGAGATGTCCACCTGCTGGCATGCCTGGCCAGCCTGGGTGAGGGGATAAGGGCCATTTTCAGGCTGCCCACAGCCCCTTCAGGGTTCATGCACTGGGGGGTGGGAGGGCTGGTGAGTGCAGGCCTGGACGTTTCCCACCAGAGGGCCCACGATCGCACACGCCTGGTGGGCCCACACCGCTGAGGGGACACACCTGATGCAGAGCTGGGTGGCGAGCCAGGGGCGGACACTGGTGCAGGATCCCTTGGTGGGGCCCTGCTGCTGAGTGAACACACCCGGGGTGGAGCTGGGCAGCGGACTGGCTTCGGATTCTCCACACTGTGCAGCAGACGCTCCTGCACACCCTGTGGAGGCCCCTGGGGGGCGGATGAAGGTAGTGGACCCTGGACGGGTGCTCCCGCACACTCCCAAGGAGGCCCCTGGGGCAGAGCCAGGCAACGGACCCAGGATGGCTGCTCCTGCAAGCCCCATGGAGGACCCGCTCTCCTGCATGCCTGGTGGAGGCCCCCAGAGGGTGGAGCAAAGCAGTGGACCCTGGACGGATGCTTCTGGATGCCCCGAGGAGGCCCCAGGCCAGACCCCTCCCCCCCCCCACTGAGCTGACACACCCAGCACAGCTATGCCAGCCTCCATCTTGGCTGGGTTAATTTGCATTCAGCTGCTCTGGTTGGCTGGGAGGCGTGCCTTGGATGGTGGGCGTGGCTTAGGTTTCTTGGGTAATGGTCAATTTGCATATTACTCTTTTATTATATTAGAATATGATTTTTCAATCCTTGAATTGTTTCTGTGTTGTTTTTTAAATATATTTCATTGATTTTTTGCAGAGAGGAAGGAAGAGGGATAGAAAGTTAGAAATATCGATGAGAGAGAAACATTGATCAGTTGCCTCCTGCACACTCCCTGCTGGGGATGTGCCCACAACCAACCAAGGCACATGCTCTTGACCGCAATCGAATCTGGGACTCTTGAATTCGCAGGCTGACGATCTATCTACTGAGCCAAACCAGTTAGGGCTGTTTTTATTTTTATTTTATTTTTATTTTTTTAAATAAATCTTTATTGTTCAGATTATTACATATGTTCCTTTTTTTTAAACCCCCATAGCTCCCCTCCACCTGGTTCCCAACTCCACTCTGTGCCCTTAACCCCACCACTGTCTTCGTCCATAGATGTAAGATTTTTGTCCAGTCTCTTCCCATACCCCTCATACCCCCTTCCCCCTGAGAATTGTCAGTCCATTCCCTTTCTATGCCCTTACTTCTATTCTATTCACCACTTTACTCTGTTCATCAGTTATTTCTATTGACTTAATTGTTATATTCCCTGGTTGATAGGTATTTTTTGTCCCTTTGTTGTTTATAATTTTTATCTACCTGTTTCTTCTTCTTCCTCTTCTCAAAGAATGCCCTTCAATATTTCAAATAATCCTGGGTTGGTGGTGATGAACTCCTTTAGTTTTTCCTTGTCTGTAAAACTCTTTATCTTACCATCAATTTTACGTGATAGCTTTGCTGGGTACAGTAATCTTGGTTATAGGTTCTTCCTATTCATTACTTTGAATATTTCTTGCCACTCCCTTCTGGCCTGCATGGTTTCTGTTGAGAAATCAGCTGACAGTCATATGGATACTCCCTTGTAGGTGATTAACTGTTTTTCTCTTGCTGCTTTTAAAACTCTCTCTTTGTCTTTTGCTCTTGGCATTTTAATTATGATGTGTCTTGGTGTGTTCCTCCTTGGATTCCTTTTGTTTGGGGTTCTCTGTGTCTCCTGGACGTGTAAGTCCATTTCTTTCACCAGGTAGGGGAAGTTTTCTGTCATTATTTCTTCAAATAGGTTTTCAATATCTTGCTCTCTGTCTTCTTCTGGCACCCCTATAATTCTGATGTTGGTATGCTTTAAGTTGTCCCAGAGACTCCTTACACTATCTTCATATTTTTGGACTCTTTTTTATTTTTCCTTTTCTGGTTGCCTGTTTTTTGGTTCCTGGTATTTCATATCTTTGACTTGATTCTTGTGGTCCTCTAGTCTGCTGTTGGATCTCTATGTACTATTCTTTATTTCAGTCAGTGTTTGCTTAATTTCTGATTAGTCCTTTGCCATATTTTTGGTATTCTCATTAAGTTCTTGAAGGTCTCACTTAGTTCCTCGGAGGTTCATAGAAGATTTTTGAGTAGCTTTATAACTGTGGTTTTGAACTCTATATCTAATCATTTGCTTTCCTCCATTTCTGTCATTTGTGACCTTTTTCTTTGTCTCCACATTTTGGCTGCTTCCTTGTGTTGATAGAGTGGTGTTTTCTGTCCCAGATGCAGTCTGTTAATTTGGCGGCAAGCAGGCAGGCACATAGCTTGGGGCGGGGTCTCAGAGTCACTGGGGTGGAGCAACCTGTGATGGCTGTCCCTCAGCCAGCTCCGTGGCGCTATTCTATGCCCTGGCGTCTGCGTGCCCCTGAGTCCCACATCTGTGATCGCTGCGAACAGCTCTGCTAGAATGCCATAGTCGTCTTCTGCCCAGTTGCCAGACTGCCCGCACAGCATTCAGTGCTACCCTGGAGCTTGTAAACCCTTCCAAGCCGCCTCCACCCTTTTGCGCCGCCGCCGCCCCACTACCCTTTCTGTTTTGGCACCGAGAACTTCTATTCAGTCAAAACGCACTCCTTCTCTTGCCTTCTAGTTGTAAAGCTTCCACTCCCTTGGTTCTGGAGTATGGTTGTTTAGGTTTATTGTTGTATTTTTTAATGTTTGTGGGAGGCTGCGCATTCAGCTATATACCTTATGCGGCCATAATTCTTTTTGAAATTTTCACAATAACAAAGCAATCATCTGCAACTTTGTAAACCTATGTTTTGTCTCAAATTTTCACTTTTGGTTTGACACAGAAGCTTCCTAGAATAAGTCTCTAAAATATGAATTCCTTGGAAGTTTCCTTAAATACAGTGAATTATAACAATAATTTCAAATTATGATAAAACCCCAAATTTTCCAGTACTATCAACTACAGATTTAGTTATACTCACAAGAGTCTGCTGTAACAATATGTTAAAAGAATCACATTTTTATAATTGTATTTATTAAATGTTATTTCTTTCCTAGGGGTCTGATGCACGAAATTCATGCACTGGGGAGAAGTGTCTCAGCCCAGCCTGCCCGCTCTCACATATTGGAAGCCCTCAGGGGGTGTCCTACTGATGGTTTAGGCCCACTCCCTGCTCCCCTTGGGGAGCAGGCCTAAGCTGCATTCTGGCCTCCCTTTGTGGGAGGTGACAAGTCTAATCAGTGGAAGCCACCAGCTCCATTACTCCACTGCTACAGCCATTGCCAGTCACTGCAGCCACCAAGGTGTTTTCATTAACACAGACTCCAGTCCCTTTACCATGAAAAAATGACAGCTTTATTTAGACATTTTCAAGATGTGTCTTTCATAGGATATGACATTTCTTTCTTTCTTTCTTTTTTATCTTCACCTGAGGTTATATTTCCATTGATTTTTAGAGAATGTGGAAGAGAAGGAAAAAACAGAGAGAAACATCAAAGTGAGAGGAACATTTTGATTCATTGCCTCCTGCATGAGCCCTGACCTGTGTGCCCTGGTCAGGGAGGAGCCTGCAACCTAGGTACATGCCCTTGGTCAGAATTGAACCCAGACCCTGCAGTCAGCAGGCTGAGGCATTATGCACTGAGCCAAATTGGCTAGGGCAGGATATGACATTTCTTAGCCCTCCAGCAGTGGACCTTCATTTTTTTCTCCAGGAGTGTGGTGGAAAAACCCTAGATTGCCTTTTTGGATTCTTATTACCCAAGTAATAAGAATATTACCAGTGAAATACAGTGAGCTTAGCCAATGAGTGGTAAGAAAAGGTGTTTCCTCTGTGATTCACTCCGATCACTGGCTCCACCCCTGCCCCTCCAATCCCAGCTCCACCCCTGCTCAGGCCTATAACCTCTGGCTGAGGATGCAGGCCTGGGCAGGGAACCCCCAGAACCTTTCGATCGCTGGCTCTTCCCCTGCTCAGGCCTGCAGTCTCTGTCTGAGGCTATAGGCCTGGGCAGAAGACCTCCAAACCCCTCAGATCACTGGCTTCACAGAACCCAGGCCTCTGCGATCACCAGCTCTGATTGTGCCCCCTGCCATTACGGGCTCTGTGCTTGCCCCACTAGCAGCCTCTGGCCAAGGCTACAGGCCTGGGCAGAGGACCCCCAACCCCCTTCATTGCCAACTCTGCCCGTGCCCAGACCCCTGTGATCACAGGCTCTGCCCCTGCCCCTCTGATCACCGGCTCTGCCTTTATCCAGGCCCTGAGATTGCTGGCTCTGCCCCTGCCCCATTGCAGCTTCTGGCCAAGGCTACAGGCCTGGGCAGGAGACCCCAAGACCCTCTGATTGCCAGCTCCACCCGTGCCCATGCGTGAGACCTCTGATGAAGGCCTCTGTCCTGGGCAGGGGACCCCCAGCCCCCTCTGATCACTTGTTCTGTCCCTCGGGGCCCTGCCTCCCCCACCACCTGCCTGGCTAACAGGCCTGATCACTTTAGTGGCAGGGCTGAGCCAGACTGGGCGCCACCACCTTGTGGCTATGGGTGCCACCATCTTGTGGCCATGGGGATGGCCATCTTTGTGACAGAATAATGCTTAATTTGCATATTACTTTTGTATTGGATAGGATGTGGCTATGGGCATCGCCATCTTGTGGGCATTGCCATCTTGTGGCCATGGGGGCAGCCATCTTTGTGATTGAGTGATGCCTAATTTGCATAATACTCTTTTATTAGATAGGATTTATTTTCCTAACTACTAAGAGGCCTAGAGATTGTGGTTGCTAGTAGTAGTTGTTATGCAAAATAATTTCTTGCATCCTCAACTCCACATGAAAAAAGCATCAAGAATAGAAATTCTATTCATTTCCATTCTCTCAGTCATCGTGTTAAATAGCATGGATTGCCTTAGATTTTGCAAAGCAAGGATTTTCACATATCCTTATTGGTCCCAGCAAAGCAATAAAAGAGGAATTAGCATGTGGAAGTTACCTGACAATTAGAAAAGAAAATATAGACTTTGTTTTGATAGTCATCACTTGCTCATTTTGTCACTTGGACATTACTCCTTCTCTATGACCCCGAGCTTTTCTATTCACAAAGTAACTTGCATAGAACAAATATGATAAATGGTATGTAATGGCAAACCTGCCTCTTACTTATTGACTATGGAATTTACTGTGTGATTGAATAAATGAAAGAATTTGAAATTAAGGATGAGGCTTTTTTTTCTTTTTCCTAGAAGTATTCAGTGCATTATTCTCTGTTTAATTATTATTTGGGCATAGAAGAAAATATACAGAGAGACAGTGAAAATCTGTATCGTTTCCTGCTGTGTTTACTGTTTAAACTAGTCTTCATTCTCTTTTGCTATTTCCTACTGTTCTTACAGGCTTATGGAGTATAGCAAATACAAAGTAAAATATATTGTAAAGTTTCATATACTGTAATGCTATTCTAAAATTATATTTCTTTAATAATATTTTTTGAACTTCTCTATAATTTTATTTAATTTCTCTCTAGATGTACTTTAGACATGGCACATGCTTTATGAGTACTGAGTACTTTATTTATTTATTTATTTATTTGTTTGTTTATTTATTTATTTATGGCATTGTTCTTATGGAACACAAAATAGTATTCTAAATGGCTTGAAAAGAATAATTAATCTTTCTCAAACAAGAATTAAGTTCATATTTGGTGAATATGATTGTCTTTTTCAGAAGTAAAGTTATTTTAAAGATAAGTTGCTAGGCAAGTCATTACTGGTAAACTTAGCACTTCTCTGAAATTTAAGCCACATTTTAATGTAAATATTTTGATTTCAAAATGTGAAGAGATTTAAATCTATTAAAATAACCATCTATTTTACTGTTTTATGTGAAGTTATTCTTTCAGTCTTTATACTCAGGTTATCAAGATAATGGGTTCCATCTTTTTAATTTATCTCAAATCTTGCCTTTATAAAGGAATTTATTAGTTTCTCAATAGTAGGGGAGAGCCATTCTTTACCAGAATATAGCTGTCTGGTATTTATTGTAAACATTAATTTCTGATGTTATTTTTCAGTATCTATGGAAATAATTATCACTCTGTGCCTCTGCCTTTTTCTTTTCGTGCGTGAACTTTTGACTTTGGTATATAAGTTTTCTCCTTTTTAAATCTGTTTTGATGTTTCTTTATGGACTGCTATTACTTGTACACAGAAACAGCACATTGCAAGAATATTCAGCAGATAGTGAAAAGAGCTAAAAGTCTTCCTTGAAAAGTCTATAGCTAGAACTCAAAAAAACAGTTATATTCTGCATATAAAAAGTGTTTTTCCTATTTCTACTATACCTGAGAGAAGGCTTCATTTTATATGCATAGAGCAAAGTATATTGTGTGCATTAAACCAACTTTATGACAACGGGGATCTTTGTGGGCCAGAAAAAAAATCAATAAAATATTTATAAGAAAAAATAGCTACTGAGAACATGCAGTCCTGGTTATTATCCCAAGTTATAGGTGATGGCTTCAGCCATCTTTTAGTTGCAAAATACAATTTGTTACCATAAAATCTTCTTCATCATCAAGCTGAGCTCTTTCCAAATTGATAAGCGTTATTGCTCTGCAAGGAGATGATGCCCATCTGCCCTCACATCTCAAACAGTGTCCAGCAGTTGGGACCCACTGGGCTGGCATGGAGGAGGCCCTTGGTGCTCCTTTCTGCTGACCTTGATATCACTGCACTAAAGTCCTAGCCTGCCAGTAGTGCTTCAAATGTGAATCTATTTTGTTACGGGGCTTGATGCACCCAGTTGAATATTTAGATGAATCACTTTTCTGTCAAACAAATTGTCTCTTGAATATCAAGCACTTAAAAATAATGCTGATAAATAGCAATGTATGAAATTGTGTTCTGCTTGATCAGAGTTTTTATTTTTTCCACTTATCCTGAAACCAAGGATATTGGAATAGTTCTTCAAATCTATTTTGGACTGGCCCAGGTATAGCTAAATATGAAATATATAGAGAAGATGGACAAATTGATCTTGATTTTACGTGGCTGGGTGCGCATGAATGTCATGTATGGTCATGCAGTCAAGCACTGCCTAACTTCAAGAAGCAATGGTCACTTCTAGCCTTGGGGAAGGATGCCCCTGCATCTGAATAGTGCACTACCCAAACAACAATACCTAGAAGCGCTGGCATAGATAGTAGGAGGCAAGTAAGGAGTTTGATTAAATAATCACTCTAAAATTGCATCAAGTTTTCGTAGTCAGTTAAATGAGTAAATCAGACCCTTGCCTGCCTTCTTTTCTTAATGGCATTTGGTCTTAGACTACAAAACCCTCTAGTTCAGACTCCCTACTATATAGGAGTAAACTAAATCCCCTACATTTCTTGTGACTTATTCATGGTTGTCAAAGCTAGATCTAAAATCAAGTCTATAGACTTCCTCTCCTAGAACATGCTTTCTAAACTCTAAGCTAACTCTGTTTAGCTTATTAATGTGTTGACAGCCACCTCTCACCTGAAGATTATAAAACACATCACAGGGAAGTGGCCTTACAAAATTAGAACCATGGTTTTAGTCTCTCTTCAGCCCATTCAGCTATAGGGAGTCCGCAATCTTGATCTTGGCTTGTTAACCTCATTAGTGTTGATTCTCAACACCTGTGCCTGTGGGTCATTGGCGACCTAGGGTATGTGACTTCTTTGTATCAGAGTCCACCACCAGTGACCATTTCTCTCATGACCTAAGGGAATAGGAAGAGCCAGAAATAGTGAATCCAGAATCAGATTTGGATGTTGAACAGACTATTACAAAGATATTGTATACATATATATTGTATAATATTTCATGCAACAGGGGTTTGGGGCAATAGGCAAAGGAGTGGCAAACAATCTTACAGTAATGTCTTTCACCTTCCCTTTTTCCTAGTGAGGTTGATGGGGCTTACTTTCCTTCCCTAATGAGATGGTGATTTAAAGAACCACTTACTCTGTGCATGGATTCAGCTTTCAAACCTGAATCTGAGGCCTGCATGAGTCCAGAGCAGTTGCATGTGTGCAATTGGGCAAGTCTTTTTGCCATTGCTCTTCCTCAGACCGGTAGTCCACATGCCGGGATTTCAAGTGAGTTTAATACACATTTTCTTGATTAATGTAAAATGGCAGAATGTAGGAGACTGAAACAGTTCGTGCTTTGCTTGATTAATTAATAAGGGACTTTCTCTTCCCAGCTTTGACTCATTATGCTAATGAGGTGTCATCAATTAAGGCTTTCCCTTGATTATTGAATCTGTCAGGTAGCACTCAGTGAAAATGCTGCATTCCTTTGCTGTCTGGGTGGAATTGCCATTACAGTTTTGTGTTTTTTTTATGAACTGCTCCTTCCATTAGCTGCTGTGGGTTCCAGTTTCTCATTATTGTATCTTTTTTGTGACCTTAAGAGGGATGACTATGGAAAGCTTGGAATAAACTGAAAAATGTTATCTCTGAAAATATGGGTCAAGAAAAAGGTGTTAACAGAAAGACGCACACCGTTCTTCATTCAAAACTCATTTGTAATTATTAATGATATAGTAAAAAATAAATCAACAGAGTATGTTGAACTTTCTTATAAGTCTTTGTCATTACCATTAGATTAGATAAGTAGATATGAAATAAGTAATCATTAACAATTTCTCATCCTACTACTCAAATTATGTTTTAGGATGAAGGGCTTTTCCTCAGGGAAATGTCATGAGAACAAAAGAGTATGTATTTAAATGTCTTATTCTCTTTAGCTAAATGTTTACAAATAGTACTTGAGTTTGGATCTAGCTTAAAGGTGACAACATATAAAAAATAGTCTATAACCAAATACATCTTCTAGGTTAGGTTTAGGAAGCGAACACTTGTTTATGTTTTATTGTCTTTTGCTCCTCAGCACTATATCAGGGTTTGGTATGGACCAATTTTTGTCCACTCCAGTTGCCTAACACACTCATTAGGGAACACCTTACTTTAAGGTTAGTTCGTACCCGTTAAGGAGGGAGTTAAGCTATTTATAAAGATTTTAAGTAGCAGAAGACCTGAATAAGGCAATCTAAAACCCATCCCAACCCTATTTGGGTAACTGACATCTTGGGGGAGCAATAATGATGAATTTGTTTAATTTTCTCATTTCACTTCACCACAGTAAAATTTCTATAGTTTTATGGTACATCTCTGACTTTAGAAAAAATATTTTATTTGTTTCACTAGTGGTGTCATCTCTGTCTGCTTGTCTGACTATAGAATGAGGTGGTAATATTTATCCATGGCTACTTTTCATAGAATTTAGATATAAATAAATGGAGAAGTAAATGGGATACTCCACTACTTGTTTTTAGGGAACACATTTATATTCTGGTCCTGTGAGTTTCAAAATTAGAGGAAGACATTTCATAGCACTCTTGCTGAAGGTACTGATGCTTAGTTACCTCTATCAGTTATACTAAAGTTTATTTCTCTTTCAGAGTGCACTCTTTTTCTCTGCTTTTAGGAATAATGTTTCCAATTTTGAGGAACTTGAGATGTATTCTGTCTTCAGGTCACATCTTTAATTCTTCCTCAGTGTCCCAAACCTATAAAGTGCTGAGGAAAGGAGGGTCCATAAAGATAATTTTAGGAACTGAGTATATATGAAGTATGCATATCAACAGATAAGTAAGTACTTTTCAGGTGGATAATGTTATATGTTTATTTAGCAACCAACTATTAAACAAAAGGAAATCATATATAATAAAAGCATAATATGCAAATTGACCATCCCTTTGAGATGCCTAAGCCATGCCCACCAGACAATCAGAGCGACTGTATGCAAATTAACCCAGCCAAGATGGAGGCCAGCACTCAGGGAGCTGAGTAAACAGGCAGTTTCCGTTGCAGCAGGAGTGAAACTGTTTGCGGGCCGCCTGGGCTTCTCTCCGCTCCAGGGAACAACATATTTGCAACATTGTTTCAATCTGAGGAGTTGAAGCAAACAGCAGGCCGGCCTGACTTCTAAGGAAAACATTGTTTCATTATAGAAGCCGGAGCTGAAGCCAGAGGAGGTTTCATTAATTGCCTAGGCCCCAGCTTAAAGGAACAGTGTATCAATTATAGAAGATAAATAAACCCCAGAAATCTGATTCCAGCCAGCCTTGTTGGGACATTGGGTCAATGGGAGCTGTCGGCAGCCTGAAAGCACCCCTCAGCCCATCACCCAGGCTGGCCACACCCCAATGGGGTGAGGGACGCCACTGGGGGGCTTGGCCAGCCTGCAAACAGCCACCAGCCCCTCACCCAGGCTGGCCAGGTATCCCAGTAGAAACCCAAAACCTGAAGGGACTGTGGGCAGCCTGAAAGCCTGAAAGTGCCCCTCAGCCCATCAACCAGGCTGGCCACACCCCAATGGGGTGAGGAGCCACAATGGGGGGCTTGCAAACAGCCATCAGCCCCTCACTCAGGCTGACCAGATACACCAGCAGGTTGACATCCCCAGAGGGGTCCCAGACTGTGAGAGGGCACAAGTCGGGCTGATGGACCTCCCAAGTGCACAAATTTTTGTGCACCAGGACCCTAGTCTAATGTAATAAAAGAGTAATATGCAAATTAACCCTTACTCCTTTACACCCACAAGCCATGTCCATAAGCCCACCAACCAATCAGGAGCAGGTATGCAAATTAACTCAACTAAGATGGTGGCAGCCATGGAGCTGGAGTTGCCCCGGGCAATGGAGGAAGCCAGGGCCCTGTGGGCCCTGAGCTCTACTCAATGCTACAAAGTTTCAGTTATAGAAGATAAACAAACCCCAGACACCTGCAGGGTTGGGACCTTGGGTTTCCAGGGGCAACCCAGGCTTTGACAGGATGGGGGAGGGGAACCAAGGCAACAAACTTTCAATTATAGAATTTAAATAAGTCCCAGATACCTGCTTCCAGCCAGGCCCCCCAATAGGGACCCGAACCTTGAAGGGGCTGTGGGCAGCCTACAAACAGCCATCAACCCCTCACCCAGGCTGGCCAGGCATGCCAGAAGGTGGACATCCCCTGAGGGGTCCCAGACTGTGAGAGGGCACAGGCTGGGCTGAGAGATCCCCTCCCCACCCCCACCCCCCGAGTGCACAAATTTTTGTGCACCGGGCCTCTAGTAGTATATAATCAGTTTAATGGACATGCATTGGAAGTCAACACTTTGTCCTGTTTGATGCCAATAGGGCATCCTCCAATAAACTTTCTTGGTAAGAATAGAGCATTATGTGAGACACAGCATAGAGAGGCATTAAACACACAGATCCTGGAGCCAAACAGCTGGGTGTGAAGCCTAGCCCTCCTCCTCATTGGCTGTGTGAACAGGAATAATCTATTTTACTTCACATGCTTCTTTTTCCTCTTCTGTAGTGAAGGAATAGCTGCCCCATTGAGTTGTAGTGATGATTAAATTAATTGATGTAAGGCTTCTAGAAGCATGTTAGTACCGATTGAATGTTATGGCAAATCTTGCTATCTATATATATAAAAGGCTAATATATGCTAATGTCCTATCGAACCAGTCCCTATGATGTGCACTGACCATCAGGGGCCAGATGCTCAACACAGGAGCTGCTGAGCTACAGTGACTTGGCAGCAGTAGTTCTCGGGTGATGTACCCCGAAACCAGAGAGGAGGGAACCCAATTCCTTCTGGGGCCACACGATTCCACCTTCAGCCATGGGTTATGTTGTTTCTAGGGCACTGTCTGCCCTGAATCTGGTTTACTGCTCACTTGCATTTGTGTTCCACACCCTATACGATAGCAACTTCACAGAGTGCCCTCTTGTACTCCGGGACCCAAGAGTGAGGCGGCCCAAGCATGGGCAGCAAAGTAGAGCTGTATTTTCACCTTAGAGCATAGCTGGTGTTCAGGCTGTTTTGGGGGATGCTCTGTCTGTGGTTTTTACTTGCCACTACCTCAGCACATCTACACAACTAGATTGGGGCCTCTTGGCCAACTTCCCACAGCCCTCCACACCCTGTGCATGAATTTGTGCACCAGGTCTCTAGTAGTTAAATATTTCCTATTTCAAATTTTGTCTCTTGTTAATAACTTTTCTATGAATATCTGTTTTTCACACTTCTGTAGCTCTGTATTTACTGTTTTATTTCTGTAGACTCTTAGAAATGAAATCCCTTGGTCACAAAAGAATGTCTTCTTTTAAGACTCTTGTTATTAACTGCCAAAGTGATTTCAGTACAGATGCACACATTTAATTTCAACCTGCAATGCCTGAGAGGATCAGTTCACAGTACACCAGCCAACATTAAGTATTATTCTCATTATTAAAATATTTGAGAATTGATCACTTAAACCATATCTTATTGTTATTTAATTGAAATTTTAATCCAGAGATTATATTCAATGTATATTTACATGTTTATCTGTCATTTGTATTTCTTCTTTAGAATTTACATGACATTTAATAGTATAAAGCAGGATGATGTTTAGAAATAGAAGTCATACTGGACATTTTCCTCTTTATTAACTTTTTATAGTTCAATCATTCATAATTTGATGAAAATCATTTTTGAATATAGGTTAATGTGCTGACACTTCTTTTTTTAAAACAAATAGTTCTTTAAGTTTATTGTTGACTATCAGTAAGGGCTTCCTGATGTTTATTCTAAAATAATTGCCTAATTTAAGTCTTCTACCTCTTATCCACTGAAGTAGGGTTAGGCAAATAAATGCAGTGGTAATTTATGTATTATATTCATGTCTATGTAGATTTTCATCCTATTTTTTTCATATCATCACCTATTTTTTTCATATCATCACCTTTTCAAATGAAAAGACTACCATCATGTGAATATATTATATGACTAGAGGCCTGGTGCATGAAATTCATGCACAGAGTGGGGGTGGGGGGTGGTGGTGGTGTCCCTCAGACCAACCTGCACCCTTTCCAATCAGGGACCCCTTGAGGGATGTCCGACTGCCCGTTTAGGGAATCGGACATCCCTTTCATAATCCAGGACTGCTGGCTCCCAATCTCTCCCCTGCTGATTGCCTCTAACCACTCCCCTGCCAGCCTGATAAATGCCTAACTGCTCCTGTGCTGGCCTGATTGCCCCTAACCGCCCTCCCCATGCTAGGATGGCCCCCCCAACTGTCCTCCTCTCCAGGCCTGAGTCCCCCACAACTGTCCTCCCCTGCAGGCCTGGATCCCCACCAAAAGCCCTCCTCTGTCAGCCTGGTCACCCCCAACTGTCCTCTCTTTCAGCTTGGATACCTCCAACTGCCCTCCCCTGCAGGCCTGGGTCCCTCACAACTGCCCTCCCCTGCAGGCCAGGTCCCCGCGTACCTCCTTCCCCAGCAGCAGCAGCGCCAACCAACACAGGGCTCACAGCTGCTGGGGTGTGGGGCCATTCCATCCCACAGGCTGGGTCCCTGTGTGCCTCCTTCCCCAGCAGCAGCAGTGCCAGCAGCAACACGGGGCTCACAGTTGCTGGGGTATGGGGCCAAGGTTCGCAAAACCGTGGCACCTAAGTGTCTGGGGCGGCTCGGCTCCATACCCTCACCTCCTCCTGGTCCCCAGGCCCAGGCTGCACCCCCATGGCTGGCAGGCTCTGCCAGCCCCACTGCCCCAGTTGGCACACAACAGCCAGGCTGACATGAGGCAGCGCCCTGCAGCAGATGAGGCATGTGCCGGCTTCATTTCAATGTGAATGGATCGAATGGAGCAGCCATGTGGCAGCAACAGTTTGCAAATCTCCCCGCCTTCTGTGCCCGGCCGCCTCTCTCCCCACGTGGCCCCTACTCTGCAGTGACCGCAGAGGCAGTCCTCAGGGCTTAAGCACCCTGCCCAACCAAGCCTGCTCTCTGCCCCAGCCCCACTGCTCTCCTACCTGGAGCTGCCTCGTGTGCCTCGGACCTGCTGCCGCCACTGCCCGTGAAGCACCCGCCACCACCCACTGCTGCCCATACTTCACCCACTGCTGCTCTCTTCGTGGCTGCCGGCCTCCATCTTGGCTGGATTAATTTACATACAGCCACTCTGATAGGCTGGTGGGCGTGGCTCTGTCTGCTGGGCGTTGCTTAGACGTCCCGGAGAAATGGTTAATTTAAATATTACACTTTTATTAGAGTAGATGGTACCTAACATTCTAAAAGCATATTATTTTCTATGAACTCAGGGCAATGTATTTTTGTTTTTTTATACCACTGCCATTAAAATGCAAAAAAAATGTATTAAATGCTTTGGTCATGCCAGCACAAGGTTAATAGCTTGATGGTGGGAGAAGGATGGCAAGCAACAATAAACAGCAATACCAATCAAATCTATTATTATCTACTAGAGGTCCAGTGCATGAATTCCTGCACAGGTGAGGTCCAGATGGCTCATCCTGATTGGGGCTGATGGGGGACAGGGCCAGCAGCAGGGAGGGCCCATGGGTAGTTGACCAGCCAGCCCTTGTCCCCTGATCGAACTCCCAGTCAAACTCCTGGTGGAGGGGACAATTTGCGTATTAGCCTTTTATTATATAGGATTTTTATGGGTTATAGATAATTACACATAACATGAATTTTGTGCTTTCATAACCTGTTCTTTAAACTTGCCTACTTTAAATTTCGGCTTTCATTTTTTTGCTTATTTGTACTTAACTGTGAGTTCTTATAAATTTTGATACTGGGTAAGCTCTCTGATGTTTAGAGTCTTATTTAACTATCCTTTTCAGTGTGTCATCTGAGGTAAAAAACAAATAGTTGACCTTCTTGGTATAAGAGTTATGTGTGTTTAACTTCATTGGAAAATGATAATGTTCCAAAATTATTTTATCAACCCACCAATAGTCCACAGAAGTTCCACTTGCTTCACATTCTCAATAAGATTGGGTTTGTCAGTTTAAAAAAGTAGCCATTCTAGTCGGTTTTCAGTAGTGTGGCATTTTGATTATAGTTTACATTTTTGTAAGTTTATTTATGATATGGATACCCTCTTTTGACATTGTGTCAAAACAAAAATTGAAAGAAATACAGATCCTTGTTCCTGACTGGGAGTATAAATTAACCAACACTGGAATATTCTTTACATCTGGATTTCTTATTTCTTGAGGAAATATATCCCTTATTATTTAAGTCATTTTCATTGCAATTTCTTCAACTTGCTACTGATATTATTCTAATTGGTATAGCAAGTGTTAGAGTTGTTTTGAATCTAACATCAAGAGATTGTATTTATATTAACCAATAAACTAAATATTTTCACCTAGGCAGTCACCCTATTTTATTAATAGACAGATGAAAGAGGCATTTTTGTTTCTTTTGTTCCCAGAAACATTCAATAATTCATAGGAAAAGAAAAGGGTAGACTATTATACTTAACTAGAGGCCTGATTCATGAATTTGTGCACCAATGGGGTCCCTTGACCTGGCCTGAGGGAAAAGACCAAAACTGGACCCCCTGACATCCCCTAAGGGGTCCTGGATAGTGAGAGGGTGCAGGCCAGGCCAAGCCACCCCACCAGTGCACGATGCGAGCTGGGGAGGGACGTGGGAGTTTGGCCAGCTGGGGAGGGACCTCAGGAGGACTCCAGGATATGTCTGGCCCATCTTGCTCAGTCCCGATAGGCCAGAGCCCAGCAGCAAGCTAACCTACCAGTCAGAATATCTGCCCCCTAGTGGTCATTGCACAACATAGTGAGCAGTTGAGCAGCCTTAGCATAGCATTAGCATATTATGATTTGATTGGTTAAATAGCAGACTGGATGACCAGACACTTTGCATATTAGGCTTTTATTATATAGGGTGTCTCTAAGATTAAATAATTTTCTAGTATAAAGATGGTTGAAAAATCATCTGTACATGATTCACAATATATATGTAATATTATTTTTAGAGAGATATTAGTGAATATGATGTATTAGAATTTATCTAAAGAGCTACATAGCATTAGATTATATTCTTGGTGATAGTAAAGATTGATTTTTCTAGGTTTTCAAAAACAAATAAAATAAAAGTTCACATTTCTAGATGAATTTATTTTGTGATGGAAAATGAAATGATATGCTACTTTAAAAATTATCTTGGGGGGGCCTTATATTAATTTTTTGGTAAATGGCCACATTAAAGTCTTGGAGAGAGTATGATTGTAAAGAATAAGAAGTACCATATTTTCTGGCATATAAGATGACTGGGTGTATAAGACAACCCCCAACTTTTGAGAAGATTTTCCTGGGTTAAAAAGTCCGGACAGAGACCATGTGCGGCACAAAAAGGAGCCGACCAGAGACACTTATGGTCTCCATCTGGCTCCATTGAAATGAATGGAGTGAGGCCGTTTTTGAGCTCCCCCCACCGTATGCGGTGACTGCAGATTTTCTAGTCCCGCTCGGAAGTTTCAGCACCCGCACTATAAGACGACACCCGGCATATAAGACGACGCCTGACTTTTGAGGAGATTTTCCTCGGTTAAAAAGTTGTCTTATATGCTGGAAAATACAATAAGAGCTTTATAAGACTACTAGGGGCCCAGTGCATGAATTCGTGCACCTTGAAAGGGACTGTGTGCCATGAGGCTGTGGTGGTCAAAGGGTCAGGTCTCAACCCATACTCCACACCCATGCCTAACCCCTCCAATCATGGCCTCCAGTCCCCTGTCTGCTGGCAGCTCCACTCACACCACCTCTGCTCCTATGCCCTGATGGTACTTGCCCTGCTCGCACCCACTGATGGCACAGAACAATTAGGGCCAGCACCAACAGTGGGTATGAGCAGGGCTGGCGCAAGCAGTGGGTGTGAGTGGCAGCTGCTGGCCCCAATTGACCCTCAGAAGCAGGGAAAGGTGGAGAAGTCCTGAGGAGTGATTAGGGCCAGCAGTCGCTGCTCATACCTGCTCATACGGTGCTGAGCGATCAGGGCCAGTGCCAGGCGCTGGCAGCAGGTGCGAGCAGTGAGTGGGACTACAGCGTATGAGAACAAAGAATTTTCAGTAACTACCAGTGACTCACCCGGATCACAGCGACCAGTACCCCATCATGGCCTGGCGCCCCCTATCACCTGCTCTAGCATTGCGCTGCAGCCAATAAATGTTCCGCACATGCCCCCTAGTGGACAGTGCTTGTCATAGTGACCAGTTGTTCCGTTGTTTGGTCTATTTGCATATTTGACACACACACACACACACACACACACACACACACACACACACACACTAGAGGCTTGGTGCGTAAAATTCATGCACTGGGGGGGGGGGTTTGTCCCTCAGCCCAGCCTGCACCCTCTCCATTCTGGAACCCCTCAGGGGATCCCTCTCACAATCTAGGACCACTGGCTCCTAACCATTTGCCTGCCTGCCTTCCTGATTATCCCTAACTACTTCTGTCTGCTAGCCTGATCTCCCCCTAACTGCTCCCCTGATAGCCTGATCTCCCCCTAACCACTCCCTGCTGGCCCGATTGCTCCTAACTGACCTCCCCTGCTGGCCTGATCACCCAGAACTGCCCCCACGCCACAACTTTCCTCCTCTACCGGGATCCGCCTCCTCTGCACGAGATGGCAGAGACACCGTGACCAGTGTCCTCCGCACTTCACGGAGTCATGGGACTCCCAGGCCTCACTGTGCAGAATGGGTGAGAGGCCCCACCTCCACTGTGCATGCGGCCATCTTCTGTGGCCATCAAGTGGTGGCCATCTTGTGACAATGTCATGCGCGAGGACAAGAGGACCACGTAGGCTTTTATTGTATAGATACTTGGAACTGTCTTTGCTCTTGCCTACTCTAGAATGATTATCAAAACAATTCGATGAAAATTTACTCTAAAAGTGAATATTATCATTGGGTCTACTGTTTATATGAAATGCTGAGCAATGCAAGAAAAATCTCAAGAAAGAATTCAACATTTCCCGCAGAAACTTTTGCAGAAAAATATTAGAAGAATGGGCCTATCCAGAATCTAATGACAGAGGATGCTCAAGGCATAAGGAAAAGTTTTTCTGTACTTTATTATTCAGTTTTATGTTTATTCAGAAGTGTTAAAGCAATGAAGACATAAACATGTCCTCTTTTTAAAAAAATTATATACATATTATTTTTGAATTATTTTTATTGGGGTGACATTAGTTAATAAAGTCACATAGGTGCCAAGTGTACATTTCTATGATACATGATCTGTGTATTACATGTTTTGCCCACCATCAAAAAAATGTTTTCTTACTATAATTATTAATGACATGTGTTATGTGCCAACTTCCTGTCAAATTTGGCATTGCCCCTTATCCTGGATAAGGAGGCTTATTTCTTGGATGTATTTCATATTGGATATAATATTAATCTTCCCAACAACACTTGGAAAGAGGAAACTTATATGATGATTAGAAGAAAACAGAAGCATCAGGGGACAGATTTTTCCAAAGGACTTTGTTTTTGTGTAAGTGTGAATCAGGCATAAAGTTTTTTTTATTGTTGTTTTTAATATATTTTGTATTGATTTGTCCGAGAGGAAGGGAGAGGGATAGAGAGCTAGAAACATTGATGAGAGAGAAACAACGATCAGCTGCCTCCTGCACACCCCCTACTGGGGATGTGCCCGCAACCAAGGTACATGCCCTTGACCAGAATAGAACCTGGGTCTCTTCAGTCCACAGGCTGATGCTCATCCACTGAGCCAAACCCGTCAGGGTAGGCATAAAATTTTAAATGCATGTTTCTTGAAAGTTAAATAATGATGTATGAGAGAAACAAAAGCAACAATAACAATGAAATTAGCCATTTCTTCCATTAAGGAGATTGGTATCTAACCTGAACAATGCAATTTATTAATGGATCTATTTTAAAAATTAATTTTAAAGCTTAATGAGCCTTCTTGTAACACTTTAGATAAGAGGGAGACCATATCTTGTACATATTTTTATTTTTATTTTTTTAAATATATTTTATTGATTTTTTTACAGAGAGGAAGGGAGAGGGATAGAGAGTTAGAAATATCAATGAGAGAGAAACATTGATCAGCTGCCTCCTGCACACCCCCTCCTGCAACCAAGGTACATGCCCTTGACCAGAATAGAACCTGGGACCCTTGAGTCCGCAGGCTGATGCTCTATCCACTGAGCCAAACCGGTCAGGGCCATATTTTTATTTTTAAAAAATAATTTATTATTGTTTCTTGCAACTTGCTAAAATCTTATGTCTTCCTCTGTTTCTCCAGTTAATATAGTAAATAGCAAATATGATTATTAGTTGAGTTATCATAAAATACATAGGATAAATTATATATGAGAATTTTATTTATTTATTGTTTTGTTTTACTTGAGTTAAGTAGAGTGTAACACTTCATATGACCTTGTGTGTTTCTGATTGCTAAGTCAATATAAAATCAGTAGAGGGAAGATGGGGAGGGTGTATGAGTGGAGAGAGATTGACCAAAGAACTTATATGCATACATGCATAACCCATAGACACAGACAATAGTGTGGTGAAGGCCTGGGTTGGTGGGGGAAGGACAGAAAGGTGTGGGGTGGAGGAGGTCAATGGGGAAAATAAGAGGGATATCTGTGATACTTTCAACAATGATGATAAATTTAAAAATAAGTAAATAAGTAGAAACTGAGCTATCTTAAGTATAAACAAGTTATATTACTTATATATCTACATATTATCATTGCCAGTTATTTGTTATAACATGAGGTTGGGAGGTTCCGTTTCTAATTGAAATCATTGTATTTAATAGGATAATTAAAATTATTCATGTCTAAACTTCTCACCCAGTAAATAAACACTATCCTGTATAATAGAAGCCTAACATGCTAAATGTTGGACCATTTGTTCAACTGTTTGGCCAGTCACTATGATGTGCACTGACCAACAGGGGGCAGACACTCCAACTGGTAGGTTAGCTTGCTGCTGGGGTCCAGCTGACCGGGACTGGGTGAGATGGGCCGTACACCCTGGAGTCTTCTTGTGGTCCCTCCCTGGCCCCCGATCGTGCACCCTCGGGGTTCCTCAGCCTGGCCTGCACCTTTTTGCAGTCCAGGACCCCTCAGGGGATGTCAGAGAGTTGGTTTTGGCCCAGTCCCCACAGACCACACCGAGGGACCCCACCCGTGCATGAACCCACGCACCAGGCCTCTAGTATAGCATCTAAAACTTTTTTTTATTGTATATGTATCTTATATTTTTATTTTTAACACCTTTTCACGTGTTTATTTGTCATCTGTATATCTTTTTTGATTAAATATATAACCATGTCTTTTGCCCATTTTCTAATTTGATTGTTTTATTTTTAATGTTGGATTTCAGAGTTCTTTTTAAAAAAAATTATCTTTATTGTTGAAAGTATTACAACAAAAAGGTTATTTAAATTTTTATTGTTGTAGATTTTCATGGTTATTGCAATTTAACTTATTGATCCTTCTGAATTTGTTTTCATGATAAAAGGTATGTATACTTATATTTACCAAAGAAATTTTAATTTTTCTCCTGTTCTTCACAAAACATGTTTTTAATGAGGACAGACATCTTTATTAGCTCTCCCTTTTCATTCCTTTTATTGTCCAGCTGCCATTCTTTTTCATTTTCTATGTTAAATAGTACAAATAATTAAAGTTGTACTTTTAATCCTTTTTCTGGGCATGATTCCACTGATTATTTTATGAATACTCATAATGGTAAATATGGGCCAAATATCCCTGGAGTCTAAAAATTAAAATGGGACAAATCATATCCATCTTCTGCTCTAATCAAGCATTGAACTTGCAATTTGCTCCTCCCTCATAGCAGTCTGATGTGTGTCAGGTATATTATAAATTTGGACTCTCCCATTTCAATTTTAATGACTATGTGTTAAAACAGACAACCAAAGTATGTATTTTATATTTTTAGCAAATGATCTACTTCTGTTGAAGCCACTCAAAAATTGACAGTGTTGGATCACAGGATGATATTTTCTATTTTAAGTATAAACAATAGTACAACTTTTTAAATAAGATCAAACCATATGATTCTCTATTACACTGTTCAAGACACTCTGAAGTATTCCAGATGCAATAGTATCAATTAACACTCACAAAAATTATTTAAATGCTACTGTTTGAATATTGGAAATTGATATTCATTCTTTGTATTTATTAGTCACAGATGAAGTAAATTTAATGAAAAGATAAAAAAGTTTTCTATTGTAATATCTATACATGAAAATCAGTGAATGCTTCCAGTGGGGCAATGAAACACTGAATACTACTGGATACACAGGGGAGTTAATAATCGGGAACAGTTGTAAAGATATGGAACATTTTCAGAGGTAGTAAGCAGATAATTTGAGTGACAAATCATATATAAAATACAACTTTTAAATATATTTAGTAACAGTCATTTACTAGAGTCCTACCAAGATTCTTTAATTATATCTAATTAGTGGCCCAGTGCATGAAATTCATGCACATTAAAAGTGGATTAATTAGAGGAAATATTTTATTATTGCTATTTTCCCTTTCTCTATATAGAAGTGTCAGAGATTAAAGAAAATTAGTAAAACGTATATGAAAATCTTCCTTCTGTTCCATACACCATGGAACCCAGAGTCAAGTCTTCAACCACCCACGAGCACCTCAAAATTGCTTGAGACCCAAACCTAAACGGCCCCCCTTCATTGGGCTAGATCCAGACTTGGCCGGTCCCACCCTGTCAAGCCCTGCCAGGTAGGGCGGGTGCAGCCTCAGGTCTCCTGGGTGCCAGAGCAGGGGAGTATGGCCTGAGGTCCCCCATGAAGCCCTGCTGGGTGGAGGGAGTGGCCTGTGATCCGCCAGCCTGGCGCTGGGGTAGGGGTCACAGCCTGAGGTCCCCTGACCTGGTGCAGGGTGGGAGGCATGGCCTGAGGTCCCCTGGCCCAGCACCAGAGTGGAAGGCACACCTTGAGGGCCCTCATCAAGTCCCACTGGGTGGGGGGCACAGCCTCAGGTCCCCTGGCCTGGGGCCAGGGCGGGGGGCATGGCCTGAGGTCCCCCAGCCTGGCAACAAGGAAGAGGGTGCAGCCTGAGTTCCTCTGGCCTGGTGCCAGGGTGGGAGGAGCAGCCTGAGGTCTCTTGTCAAGCCCTCCGGTGGAAGGCACGACCTTAGGTCCCCTGTCAAGCCCCATGCAGGAGGTGGGTGGGTGAGCAGCCTCAGGTCCCTGCTGATTGCTCCTTAAGGCTCATTATGGGAACTTAGCCTCAGCTGTGGGTGCACATTGGTGTGATGGTCAATTTGCATATTCCCTCTTTATTATATAGGATTATCTGAAATGTATTACCAGCTTGATTTTTTTCTTTCTAATACACTTTATTTTCTAATGGACATTTCTACTCTTGATATTTTGCATTTTATGAATTTTAACAAATGTATAATGACACATATACACCATTATAGTATCACATAAAATAGTTTCTCTGCCCTAAAAATACTGTATGTTCTGCCTATTCATCCTTTCTTCCTTCTTAACCCTGGGGCAACACTGATTTTTCTGTCTCCATAGTTTTGCCTTTTCCAGAATGTTATATATTTGAATTTATTTAGCCTGTAGCTTTTTTTTTTTTTTTTACTTATTTCATTCAGTAAATGCATCTAACATTCTTTCTTGTATTTTCATGGCTTGAAAAGTCATTTCTTTTTATCACTGAGTAGTATCCATTGTCAGTGTGTACCACAATTTATTTATCCAGTCACCTTCTGAAAGACATCTTGGTTTGTCCAAGTTTTGCCAATTATTAATAAAGCTGCTATAAACATTCTTAGGAAGTCTTTAGTTTGGACATACATTTTCAACTCCTCTGGGTAAATGCTAAGGAGCACAATTGCTGAATGGAATCACAAGAATATGTTGAGTTTTGCAAGAAATAGCCAAACTGTCTTCCAAACTGGCTGTACCATTTTGCATTCCCACCAGCAATGAATGAGTGTTTCTGTTGCATCAGATCTTTGCCAGTAGTTTGTGTTGTCCGTGTTTTGGATTTTAGCCATTCTATAAGTGAATAGTAGTATGTCATTGTTGTTTTAATTTGCACTTTCCTGGTGGGATAAGGTGTGGAGTATCTTTGCATATGCTTATTTGCTATCTCCTTATCTTCTTTGGTTAAATGTCTGTTAAAGTCTGTGTCTCATTTTTTCATTGAGAACTTTGTTATCTTATTGTAAAGTTTTAAGAGTTCTATGTATATTTGGATAACAGTTCTTTTCCAATTGTGTCTTCTGATTTTTTCTCTCTCAGAATATTGC
>PVJC01014189.1:15090-36935 GCA_004026665.1 Murina feae | reverse complement strand
GCCCTTTTTCTCCATGATGTGTAGACTCGCAGATATTTACCTTTTACGTAGCTCACATTATAGAACTGTTCTCATTGTTTCTTTTTTTTTACGTTATGGTTTTTAATGTATGGAATGTTAACACTATGCCCTGTATTAAACAGTAAGGTGGAAGTCTTCTTAAATGTATGACTCATAAATTATAGAATATCCATAGAACAGACTAATATTAGCCATTAAAAACAAGAAGTTAGACTACATGTACTGACATGGGACAGTATCCATGATTTCCTGTCAAATAAAACATTCAAGTGGCAGAGCAGCGTGTAGACATGTAGGATGTGACCCCAGAGCAGAGGTCCTATGTGTTTGTATGTGTGTGCATGCACATACACACACACACAACATTCTCTGTTGTCCCTCTTGGTCTCCTTTGCTGGCGGATGCTCCTCCTCTTTGACTCCCAAATGTTGGGAGTCCCAGGACTCAGTTCCTGACCTATTATACTCTCCACCCACAATACTCAGGGAACAAAGGATTATGCATTAAAGACATTTGCTTTTAGGACAGAATAAAGTATTTAGAAGCAGAGTCCAGGGCTGGTACAGCTCAGCAGTGATGTTATTGGTTTAAGATGAGGTTCTTTCATGCTGTTCCACCATTCTTAGCAAGCTACCTCGCAGTCAAAAGATGGCTGCCACAGCTCCAGAAATTGCATCTGTGTCCCAGAAACATGCCCAAGGTCATGCAACTTACATGAAAAAACAAGGCTAGAGGTTGACCCAAAGCCTGAGAGCCCTTGCGATGTGATGGCTACATCCCAAGGGGCGGGATCTAAGCTGCCCCTGGGGGTGTGCATGTGTGCACGCATGTTGAATAGTACCCCGATGCAGCAAAAGATTAAAAACAAAGGGAAGCATTCCCATTCAAGTTGGGAAGAAATCAAATATGTGCATCATCACCACTGCTGTTCAATATTCCAGTGGAGGGTCCAGCCAGCACAATAAGACAAGGAAAAAAGGTATACATATTGGAAAGGGAGCAAACCCCACATAAAAAGTCAGTTGCATTCTGATAACATCACTATTAAACAACTAGAAATTGTCATGTAAAAAAAGGGCTCCCGTTTGTAACAGCAATCAGTATTTTTAAATACCTAGGAATTAACCTATGTAAGGTATGCATGAAGCCTATAAAAAAATTATCAGTCTTTATGAAAGATGACAAGATCTGAATAACAGGAGATACAGACTCCGAACCTGCATGATAAGACTTGGTATTATAGAAATGTTTTCCCTCCCTCTAAATACCCTATAAAATTAAGGCATTCGCCATCAAAATTCTAAATGGATTTTTTAAAACAACTGGAAGGGATTATTCTAAAATTTCTTTGGAAGAGAAAATGTAACACATTAGCTAAGAAAAATTGTAAATGAAGTTACCATACCAAGATAACTAGAGAGATTAAAGAGGTAAGGTGTTTAGAGTGAGGAGTGTCAAATAGACTAGAGTTATATCTAGGTTCTAAAAATATGGGCCATAGATATATGGGAATTCAGAATGTGATAAAAGTAACGATTCATACAGATGGAAAAAATAAACTAATAAATGGGGGGGGGGCAACTAGATATCATTTGGGGTAAAGTATGTATAGACTCTTACCCCACCATGTGCAAAAATAAATTCCAAGCAGATCAAAGCCAAATGTAAAAACTATCGGTACAGCCCTGACCGGGCAGTCTCCTTGGTTAGAGTGTTGTTGTGATATGCCAAGGTAAGCGGATTTGACCCCTGGAGAGACCACAACAAATTCTCTCTCTCTCTCTCTCTCTCTCTCTCTCTCTCTCTCTCTCTCTCGTCAATAAATTAAAACATACTAGTACAAAAATACTAGAAAATATGAAATTTTTTAATGATCTTGAGCTAGAGAAGGCTTTCCTCATCAAGATATAAAAACCAAAAGCTTAGGAAACAACAGATTTGACTACATTAAAATGTAACACTATCCTATATAATGAAAGGCTAATATGCAAATAAACCGAATGGTGGAACAACCAGTCACTATGATGCTCGCTGACCACCAGGAGCCAGACACTCAATGCAGGAGCTGCCCCCTGGTGGTCATTGTGCTCCCACAGGGGGAGCACTGTGCAGCCAGAGGCCCTGAGCCAGGCTCATGCCTGGCGAGCGCAATGGCAGTGGAGTGAGCCTCTCCCACCTCCATGGCAGCACTAAGGATGTCCAATTGCCAGATGTCCAATGGGAGTCGGCCTAAGCCGTCAGTTGGACATCCTCTGAGGGCTCCCAGACTGCAACAGGGTGCAGGCCTGGCTGAGGGACCCCCCTGAGTGCATGAATTTCATGCACCGGGCCTCTAGTTATACAATAAAGTGCATTGTTTTTCTCTTCTTATGATTCTCTCCCTCACCCCAGCAATTTAATCACCAATAGGAACTACAGAGGATAGAGAAAGAAAAACCACTTAGACAAATCGAGTCAAGAGGCCTTCAATGAAAATATTCACCTAAAGCCTTAAAAAGTCAATGTCACAAACAGAGGTCTTTATTCTAGAATAAAGAGAGGCCAAAATTCATAACAACCAAATGCAATTTATGAACCTTGATTGGGTGCTGGTCTTTGAAAAGCTATCAACTCTGAAATAATTGGAGAATTCTGAGTATGGAATGGATGCTACTAGAGAATTACTATTAGTTTTCTCAGGGGGGTGGTGATGCTTTTTATTTTTTTGTTTTGTTTTGTTTTTTTAGAGAGGAAAGACAAGGGAGAGAGAAATAGAAACAACAATGATGAAAAAAAAGAAACAACAATGATGAGAGAAAATCATTGATCGGCTGCCTCCTGCACCCGCACTGGGGATCAAGCCCACAATCCGGGCATGTGCCCTGACTGAGAATTGAGCCCTGACCTCCTGGTTCATAAGTCAATACTCAACTACTGAACCACACCGGCTGGGAGAGGGTGATTTTTTTTTTAGTATTCTCAGAAAATACAAGAAGGATTTAGAGTTGTTCAACCACAAATAATAATAACATATTAACTACTGTAAAATGTAGGCAAAGGGTATATAAATGTCCACTTGCTATTCTTTTAATGTTCCCATATGTTTGACATTTTGTGAGGTAAAAATTGGGGAATATATTGAATGAGATAAGCTATGACAATAATTGGAATTTCAGTAAGCTATGAAAGCAAGTGATAAAACCCATCACCCCGTTTTGAGACTAGAGAATCCCCAGCCGCCTGGGTGTGTCTTGTACCGGAGGGGCCATGTACATGAATTCTGTGCTAATTGTTCCCTTGCTTTTAAATGAACAGCTTAGCCATACACTGTGTTAGCTTTGCTTGTTCCTGAGTCTTATAAAACTGGAATCCTATTTCCCCCCACCCGCTCAACAGATTTTTCCAAGATGTGTCCATGGTGTGCATCACTGAAGTTCATGTGTTTGTATTATTCCAGAACTAGAGGCCGGTGCACGAACTCATGCTCAAGTCCCTTGGCCTAGCCAGTGATGGAGGCCTATCAGGGGTCTGGCTGGCCTGGGGGAGGGGCCATGGGAGGTTGGCTGTGGGAGTACACTGACCACCGGGAGGCAGCTCCTGCATTGAGCATATGCCCCCTGATGGTCAGTGTGCATCATGGCAACTGGTCGACCGGTTGTTCCTGTCGTTCAGTTGTAAAGGTCGCTTAGGCTTTTATATAGAGATATGTGACTGTGCCATGGTTTACTTATATCCCTCTCCTCTCTCTTAACTTGAGGTTCCAACCAGGCTGCCAAGAATATTCTCTTTTTTTAAATATATTTTTATTGATTTCAGAGAGGAAGGGAGGAGGAGAGAGATAGAAACATCAACGATGAGAGAGAATTACCAATCGGCTGCCTCCTACACACCCCACACTGGGGATCGAGTCCAAAAACCAGGCACGTGCCCTTGGCCAGAATCGAACCTGGGACCCTTCAGTCAGCAGGCCGACGCTCTGTCCCCCGAGCCAAACCAGCTGTGGCCAAGAATATTCTTGTACAATCTCAGCACATCTGCTCACAGGCGCCTCCAAGTCTCTGGCCTTCACCTCCCCTCATGCACCTCCTAGCAGGATTGGGAAAACTGTGTCCTGCTGCAACTCTTAAAGTAGAAACCGCAATTTTTTATCATAACTTTCAGAGCTGAAAAGGTTATGTTTGGCACACTGTAAATATTCACATTTAAAAAATAATTACATTATCTTTTGATTTTTTGAGTAGTTTTATTTTCTTGTATTCCAACTGCACTAAACCTATCTAGCCCATTTTACAAGGACTGTAGAAAACAATAAGAAATTTTGTCAAAGATATAAAGCAGAACTAGGCCCAATCTGATGGGTAACGGCTAATAAATATCTCATTATTTGCCTCACTTCACAGATAGCTCTTACAGCTCGTCAAGCTAGAACATTTTACAAAATGTGTCCAGTGGAATACAAGCACATGGCAATTTAGTATCCATCACCATCCTATTTAAAACTCCATGAATGGGCTCTTCAACACTCAGAAATCTTACATTGCTCCTTTTTTTTTCTTAAAACCATACTTTTATTTCATTCTCCCCACAAAATTTTATCCTAGTAGTTGTATCCTTAAAGGTCTCTTATCGGTCACCCTGTTACATTCCTCTGCGATGCAACTAGGTACCTAACATGTGTGTTATGTTCACTTCCTGGACCCTTATTTCTCCAATTGGTAAACATTATTTCTAGTGATGCAGTGGCTGATAATTAGGTTCGTTCCTCTATCCTGCCATAGAAAACAATGAGTTGGAAACTACCTGACTTGCCAAAGGTTTATTAAACGATCATTAGTCATTCGCTTTCCAACCTAGACGTCAGCATGTCTTTGTACCTTTGTCTGGCCTTCAGAATAGGTTTTACAACCCGGGGTGATACACCAGAGACGGGGTTTGGGTGTGGGGGAGGGGGGCTGGGCGGAGGGTGCCTTTGTGTAAGCAGTATATTAGGAAGTTTGAGTAGATTCCCTTCAAACCATACATTTCCTCGTTACCCCTCAGAAGTTCTCTGACACACCCCCATTGAAGACATACCTAAAAGAACAGGTGCTGGTGGCAGAATTGCTGGGTGTTAGTTTGTGGACTTCACAAAGTAACAGGCGCACTGTTTTCCAATGTTGTGGTCCAGTTAGCTTCCCACCAACTGGTTGTGAGAGTTCCAGGGACGCGCCCTCCACTTTCTGCTGCCACGTGCATAGTCAGACTTTTTAATTTTGGCCAGACTAAATGGAGGGAAAATGGTATTTCATTGTGGCGTTAAATTTCTTTGATTGTAGATGAGATTGAGCACATATTCCCAAATTTGTTTGTCAATCATGATTCTCAATCTATGAATTGCCTGCTTGTGTATTCCCCCCCCCCTTTTTTTGCGGATTAATTTCTGCTTCTCTTTCACTAGTATTGTTCTTTATGCCAATTTCTTGCAAAGATTTTTTTTTTGTTTGTGGCTCTTTTTTAATGCTCTCATTCATTGAATAATGCATTTTGCAACCTGTTGAACAAATCCTTTCCCTTTGAAAAAAATGTTCTATATCTGCTTCTAAAATTTTAAAAATTTTGTCTTTACATCCACATCTTTAATCGACTCATAATTGATGTGTGTGTGTGTGTGCGTGTGTGTGTGGTGTGAGGAAGGCATCCAGTTTCTTATTTTTTTTCTGAAGAGATAATCAATTGCTTCAGCACTACTTAACTATTGAAAACTCTGTGATCAATCAGGTTCACATATATGGACGGGGTGTGTGTCCTGGGCTTTCTACTCTGTTCTGCTGTCCTATTTGCCCATTCCCGTGCCAATACTGCGCTGCCTCACATTACCAGACCCTTATGACGCTGGTATCTTCTTCGCCCGTGTCCTGGTTGTTCTTAACCCAAATTCTTCAAAACCGTCATGGGGTTTTGGCTGAATCTGCTAAGCCAGTTGGGGATAACGGACGAATTCGTGACATGGACTCCTTCCATCCGTAACCACGGGGTCTCTGTTTGTTCAGATGACCTAAGTACCTTACATTTCTGTTCTTAAATGTCTCTCCGTGCATGTGTTTTTGTTCCCCGCCTCCTCTCCATCCTTATGTCTTTTGTTTATTTCTCTTATCTGCTTTGAATGCTGAATAAAAGCAGTGATAGTGGTTCTTCCACTCATTTTTTATAGTAAAGGGAACTGTTTATTGCTTAACTGATTTAAAATAGACCGAAACTCCGCCCTGCGTCCGGAGCGTGCGTGCCTGCCTCTTACTCACGGCTGCCTCCCCAGCCCCTTGAAGAGTGTTTGGCCCGAGGTGGCTGCTCAGGCACTGCTTATTGACTGGGAGAACGTCCTCCAACCACAGAGGAGTGCCCACCGGGTCATACACATTCTCTAATATTATAAATTCTTGTATTATTTTAATACTATAAACTGTGATAACTTAAAGAGTGGCAATAGTGCCCTGGCTGGTGTTTCTAAGTGGTTAGAGCACCAGCCCGTGCACTAAAAAGGCTTGGGTTCGATTCCCAGTCAAGTGTTTGGCTATCTCTGTGGCCCCATTGTCCCACCTCTCTCTTTGCCAGTTTGCACCAACCACAGCAGTCTCATCGCCTGGAATGCTTTCCTCGCAAACCTGTGTCTCCTTTGCTTCTTTCTAGGGTTAGGGTTAGGGTTAGGGTTAGGGTTAGGGTTAGGGTTAGGGTTAGGGTTAAGGTTAAGGTTAGGGCTATGACTGTGCTCAGGATAGTGTTAGGGTTAGGGTTAGGGTTTAGGGTTAGTGTTTGGGTTAGGGTTAGGGTTAAGGTTAGGGTTAGTTAGGATTAGGGCTTTGCCCAGGATAGTGTTAGTATTAGGGTTAGGGTTAGGGGTAGAGTTTAGGGTTAGGGTTAGGGTTTAGGGTTAGGCTTAGGGTTAGGGTTACGATTAGGGTTAGGGTTAGGGTTAAGATTAGGGCAGGGTTAGGGTTATGACTGTGCTCAGGGTAGTGTTAGTGTTAGGTTTAGGATTAGGGCTCTGCCCAGGATAGTGTTTGGGTTAGGGTTAGAGTTAGAGTTTAAGGTTAGGGTTAGGGTTTAGGGTTAGGGTTAAGGTTAGGGTTAGGGTTTAGTGTTCTGGCTTAGGGTTACATTTAGGGTTACGGTTAGGGTTAGCGTTAGGGTTAGGGTTTATGTTTAGGGTTAGTGTTAGGGTTAGGGTTGGGTTAGGGTTAGGGTTATGGCTCTTCCCAGCCTAAACTTGCAGTGGGATATTTCTCACAATTCGGGACTGCTGGCTTCCAACCCCTCACCGAAATGCCTGTCTAATTTCCCCTAACCACTCCCGCAGGTCAGCCAGATCGCCCCATGGCCATTCTCCTGCCAGCCTGATGGATGCCTAACTATTCCCTGCCATCCCGTTCACCCCTAGCCCCCCTCCCCTGTATGTTCCCTCTTTATTAGATAGGGTTTTTTCTTTATTGGACACTGTACCTGCCGTGGTCTTGACAAACCAGTAAAAATGTAAAAGCAAACTAAAGGTGTCTTAAAATAATTCCTTAAATAGGAATTTCATGAGATCTTGGAAAGGTAATATCATGTGGTTGTTTCTTCCCTTTTTCCTTCTCTTTCTTTTTCTTGATCTTTCATCTTTTGTCCTTTCTTTCTTTTCTCCTTTTATTTCTTCTCTGTCCTCTCTTTGTGTTAACTTTTCCGTTGGTAGAATCTTCAGGTCTTGAGTCAGTCTTGCTTCCAGAAGACAAAGAAGATGGAAACGCAAAACCCATCTACCTCCCTGACCTGGTCACAAGTTTCTGCCCAGTGGAAGACGTTTGCTGGGCAGCTTTGCCCAGATACTCCCCACCCCCCTCTCCGCTCCAATCCCTGGGCAGGGGGCAAGGAAAGTTCTGAGACTGACTCCCTGAGGTTGCCAGTGGGGCGGAATCACTCACCCAGGGGGGGTGAGGATGCTTCCGAGGCTGAGATCCTGAGGCTGCAGATGTGTGTGTGTGTGGGGGGGGGGCGGGAATCACCCCATGACGAATGAATTTGTTTTTGTTTTCTTATAAAGGGTCAAGAGAGCCTCTGGGCAGCATTTGTCAGGCTGCTCATGCTGCTGGCTCTCAGTGCCGCTCCCTCCCCCAGACTGGGGGACTCCAGCGGGGTTGAGAGGGACTGGGCACCACCATCTTGTGGCAAAGTGATGGTTAATTTGCATATCACTCTTTTATTAGATAGGATTGTTTTATGATCTTTTTAATAAATAGGAGCTGTTGTTTTTTTATGTAGACAGCTTAGCTATTCACTCCTTCTGTGCTCCCACTCAGCAGATAATTCTTCAGCTAATCCTCTTTCCTAGGTTTTGAAGGTCTTCTTTCATACCCTGAACTCTTTAATCTATCTGTAATTAATCTGTGGGAAGGTGGGAGGTGAAGATCCATTGTGTCTTTCCCCCCAATTAGCCAGTTTTTCCAAATATCATATATGTAATGTCTTTTTTTTTTTTCCTGCAAATTTAGGGAGTTTTCTTTATCATAGGTTAGATTTTCATATTTTCAAAGCTTATTTCTGAGTGATGTTATCTGCCTATTACATAATGTAATCTACTGCAGCCAGCCTGTCTGGGTGTAAAGCTTGGGCCTTCCAGTTGTTAGCAGTGTGACCTTGGGACCATACATAAGCCTCTCTGTGACTTGGTTTTCTCGTTTGCAAAATGTGGATGACAATAACACAAAATTTCCACTTTGTAGGTCCAAAAACTCTAGCAAATACCAGCAATGTTGTAGGGTTAAAGGTAATACCTAGCTCAGAGGGCTGCAGCGAGGATTCAGCTGAGTAACCAATGTCAAGAGCTGAGAAGAGGGCTCATCACCGTCTCATGGGCATTAGATGTGTGCTCTTGTTACAGCAAGTGCTCCTGCTCATGATGCTTCTACTTAGCACCCCTAGCTGCGTTCATCCATTTCTTCCTCCAGATGTGCACGAGGATCATTTGGTCCAGTTTCAGACACTCTTCTGGGGTTCTGATTGGGACTGCATGGAGCTAATCGGGTCACTTGGGAAGCACTGACATCCTGACAAGCCTTGACCTCCCACCAGCCACACACATGGGTCTCATACTGACTCAGGTGTGCTCTGATGTCTCCCCACAGAGTTAAAGGGACAGGGCAGAAGCGGGGCGTGGGTGGGGTCTGGGCACTCTCCCGGTCTGGTCTGGAGAGTCAGACCAAGGGCTGGAGGGGCACAGGAGCTCACCTTACTAAATCATTATTCCAAGACCAAGGCAGCCCTGACAAGAAGAACTAATGTCGTGAGAAAATTTCCTGCAAGCATCATCCAGTTCCTCCAGCTGCAGTAAAGGCAGCACCCAATGTGGGCAGCTACAGGCGCCATGTTTCCCAGAAGCGGTGGGCCGGGCTTAGTATCTCCAAATCTGACCGTAAACTCCTCCCTTTCCTTGATGGCCAAGTGCCTGGAACTTCATAGGGTGGAAGACTATTTTACTGTTATTTACTCTTATTACTCATTTTAAGGGAGCTTTCCGATGGCCCAAGTGGCCAAGTAGAGGCTGGGTCAGCACAACCCCTCAAGAGCTCTGTGTCAGAGAAGACCACCTCCAAAACACAGTGGAGGGCATTTTGGCCCTGCGCCCAGGGGAGTGGGCTGTTGAACCAATTCAGTACTTACTGTGCAGCCTTTGCAGAGAGGGAGGTGCCTTGGGGAGAGAGAGGACTCCCACAGGTGGGATTCCCCTGCATCCGTCCTCAGCTCAGTGCCCAGAGCCCACGGCGCTGACTACACAGCGGCTGCCCAGCAACAGCTGCCTGTGACCACTGAGCTCAAGTGGTGAGATGGCTCCTCCTGCTTCCAAAGAGGATGAAGCTCACCTGGGAGCAGGAACTCTGGGAAACAGGGGCCTCTGGGGGCACTGAGCCCTAGGCAGCTGGCCTGGAGCCCAGGGAGAGGCCCTGGACAATGCTGCTCACCTCAGGGCCTCCATCCAGGCTCCTCTGCCCTGAGCATTCCTCGCCCACCCTGGCTGGGACCAAAGGCTTGCCCTGAGCCTCATGGCATGATGACCTCCCACACTGGAACCAGCTGCCTTCCCCCTCAGCTCTGAACCCCCAGGGTGAGTCCTGCCTGGTGGGTCCCCCCTGGCCTGCACGGTGGCAGCGAAGTGTTCACAACTGAGGACGCCTTCCTTGAGGACACTTTGGCTGACACATGCCTGGGTCATAGCCCTGGCATTCAGGGCACAGTCCCACATCACAAAGAACTATCCTGCCCCAATGCCCAACAGCTAGTGGGTGGAGGAGGGCGCTTTATGCAGTGGCTGGGGGTAAGGGGGGTGCGCTCGGGAATCCAGGCACCGCTGCTGTCCCCTCATCTCATCCCGTGGCCTCCGCTTTGCTGCAAAACTGCCTTCTGGAGAGAGTGATGAGCCAGAGAATGAAAACTCCTGACTACAAATGTGACTTTGCAAAATGAGGCCAAAGATGAATCTGTCTTCACTATCATTCATTAAGGAGAGTCCTTTATAAATCCCAAATTAACAGTCTCTCTTTAAAGATGGGCGATTATCATTTTCTGGCAATTTATAGCTTTTGAAATACTAAAATATGAAAATTATCAGGGGGAAATTCCAACTATGGTCACGGAAAAATGGGAATCCACTTTGACACTATTGATAAACATTTTTTAAATTATCAATATTCTCCAAAGTGATAATCACACACATGTATGTTAAATGACTGCCCACAGACATGTGTGTTAAATGACTGTTTTGGCGATACAGCTGTTGTATGTGGTCACAGGATGCTCAGATCCTGGATTCCGCTGACACAGTGGTCACCAGCCCACGTGACTGTCTCTGCCCATGGCCTTCGGGCCTCTTGAGGGCAAGGAGCATTGGAGCAGGACCTGCAGCCTGTTTGCTGAGTGAGTGAGCCCTCCGCAGCGGTGAAACTGAGGCTGGAGAGTTAACCGTCCGAGGACGGGAAGCCAGGTGGTCTGAGTTCACAGCCCGAAGTGGGCTGCTACCGTGGCTTGACATCATCGTGCACTTTGTCTGTGTAACATCATTGACCTCCCAGAAACCAGGGTGTTGTGAAGGTTGGACCCCTGAGCCAGGCAATCGGGAAGAAACAAAGGGTCAGATGAGGGAACTGGTTTGGTCAAGGTTGGTCACTAGGATCTGACGCCCCTCCAGTGCTCTCCTGCAGGACCTATCCAATTTCAAATAAACATGTGCTCTGCTCAGAAGAGAAGAATAAAGGGAAACGAAACAGGGCCAAGCGTTCCCAGGCCCCCACCCCACGACCCCATCACCACCAGCAGGAGCATCCGAAGTTCCGTCTCCCCATCCCTTACCCAAGAGGCCCCGCCCCCTGGGGCTGGAGTGGGTGCCCCTGGCCTTGGCCTCAGCACGCAAGGCTTGTGGAGAGAGAGGTCAGCTGGCGGTGATCCAGGCCTCCTTCCAAGGCCTCTCCCCCAAGATCTGGCTGCTACTTCTGCAGAGAGCAGCCTCATCTTTGCCTCCCCTGAGGCAGTGAGATGTGAGTGGCAGGTAAAGTGCTGGGTTCAGACAGGGTTGGGCTTTCCTGGTTCTGTTTGCACCCTAGGCCCCCACTACCTGGCCGCCATGGTGGGAGAGGTGACCTGGAAGTTCCACACAGACCTACCCATTGTGGCTCCTGACAGCCTGGCTGCACCCACCCGTGCCTGCAGGGAGCCCCATTCCATCAGGATGGGGGTCAGTGCCTCCACCAGGCTTTTGTCATTCAGAGCCAGGGCTGCGTTCCCTCCCTGGGTCAGGTGGCCACTTCCAAACTCTTCAGGCGCTCCGCTCCCTGCAGAGTCTCTCGCAGAGTCCGGGCTGGACCAGGTGCCTCAGCGAAGGTCGGGCTGGGGGCAGGAGAGGGGGAGCGGGTGGGAGGTGAAGGATCTGAGTCAGCGGAGCCGGGCAGGAGGCAGGCTTAATAGGATCAGATCTATGTAATCCCATTTCAGCCTTTGTCATTCGGGCAGCCGCTGAGCCTGAGCTGGGGGGGCTGCTCTTTAAGAAGCTGTGCGGCCACACCAGAGAGAGCACTGGCATGACAAAGGCCGAGGGAGACCTAGTAGCGGGGGTGGGGGGGTGAGAATTGGAGGATAAAGAGATGAAGATTTGGTGGGGGGGATGGTGAGGGGTGCTTGCCCAGCATGGCATCCGCCTCCAAGGCTGGGCCCCTCCCCAGGCTTTCGCTTGGACCCTAGATAGCTCTCTGTCTGTGGGCGTGCCTCTGGATGGGGCCCCAATTTCACGTTCAGGGCCCAGGAACTGCACCTCAGCAAGGTCATGCCAGGTGGGAATCCAGAGGGTTGGGCAGCCCCTGGACGGTCCCACTGCCTTCCTCAAGCTGAGGGACCCTGTGCTGCCCGACCTCTTTCCCTGTTCCATCGAGGCCCATGCAGCCCACCATGGTTCCGGCAGGCGTGGTCTGGAGGTCTTTCTGCTACATGCCGCGGCCTCAGTTACCTCTCCCTAGCCAGGCCTGTGGGCAGGAGTGTATCAGGGCCTGTTCCAGGCAGGGCACGAAGGTGGGACTCAGCAGGGCAGTAGAAAGGGATACAGAGCCCATACACATATGTTGGGGGTATCCCTGGTGGTGCAGGCGGGGTGTTGGTGGTGAACTGCAGGGTGCAGATTGGTCCAGACCCCAGGAAAGCTCAGAGGCCGGGTGGGGGTGGGGGATGACCTGACCTGCAGAGGGGTCATCCCAGAGACCAGAAAGGTGTGGAGGCTGGGGTGTATGGGGAGAGTTCAAACAGGAGAATGTGGTCTAAGGAGTGGGGTGTGGGGGCCAGAGAGGAGACCCCACCCGGAGGCCCCTTGAAGGGGAAGTGGAAGGGGTAGAACTCAGAGGCATTTGCCCAGGGCTGAGAATAGGGTTCCTGTGGCGGGGAGGTGCAGTGCCAGAGCCTGGGCACTCCTCTCTGCTGGATGCCTGGGGACAGCGTTTTCCGGCTCCTCCAGGGGGTTGGGACTCTTGGCTATGTGGTGTCTAGGAAGCAGAGAAACTGGGCCATGCACGAGGGGAAGGGCACACATACCAACATGCTCACGCTCCCACCTCCATGCAGACCCCTGCCCGTCACAGAGCCAGCTCCCCCAGAAGGGGTGCGCTCCCAGGGACTGTTGGTATGAGCTAGAAATCTGAGCAGCTTCCCAGCTTCGCAGCTGGCTCACACTGAGGGAGAGCAGCGTCCAAGGGCTCCTCTCATGATCTGGGGTAGGAGGGATTTGACCTGCAGCAGCCTAGAGACCGTGGCACCTCTTGCCCAGCCAGCACCCGGCTCCCTGTGCAGCGGTGCCAGCAGGCTCCCACGCTGCCACTCGGGGCCGCAGTGCCTCCCAATACTCTCATACCCTCGGCCCCGTTTCCCTGGCCCCAGGCCCACGGAGGTGAATGCACACCCTGACCTTTCCCCAAAGCTACTTCGGAGCGGCTCAGATAGGCAGTCGTTTTTACGATGTAACTTATAGCGTTTGCAGGCTGTCTTCATACGCACGGTGTTGCTTTCGTGTGTCAAGGTTTCAGGTGCTTTATTACCCAGACGGTATGATTTGCATTCATGTACAGTTACAAAGATCATATTTCTCCGGTTTGCACCATAAGGGCCCAAAATGAAGATGAATGGCGCCTCCCTTCATGGGGACCGAGGTTCCCCCCTAAATCCCAGAGCTCAGGTATCCCAGAGCCCCAGCACGGAGCTTGGGGGAAGGAGGCCCTGGCACACCAGAGGGTCCAAGCAGGCCACCTGCTCGGGCTGTGTGCATCTGAACTGAGGCCCAGGGTCTCCGGGGACAGAAATAGGGGCACATGCATAGGAGACCTCTTCCGAAGGAGGCCATTGGCTGGCCACATGAACACCCAAGTCTCCCACAGGTGAGAAGAGAGGATGCTGATGAGTCTGGGCAGGACCTCACCTGCCAGGACCTTCCGACTATGGCAGGGAGCTGGGAAGGCCCCACAGCCAGAACCAGGTGCTGACCAGGTCCCGAGGTGTCCCTTCTGGCTTCCTGCACACCTGCAATCCCCTGCCAACGGCTGGAGGGAGAGCCCCCACCCAGCCCCTCTGCCAGGCCTGTCCTATGCAGCTGAAATGATGAAGCTAATTAAGTCAGAACAAACAGACGCAGGATGGAGGGGGACACTGACGGGGGTGGGGTGGGGTGGGGAGGGGTGGAGGAAGGGCATGGTGGGATGCAGGTGCTCCTGTCAGCTACACATGAAGGGGGGCAGCCTGGCTGCAGACAACCAGATTCCAATCCGAAGGTTCTCTGAGGTAAACAAGGTTGTGAAGGCCCCCACCTGGTCCGTTTAGCTGAAAAGGCCCCGAGAAAGGTCCTCCCATGGGGCTGAAGACTAGGAGGGGAAAGTTGGACACAGAAAAATGCACTAAGTCTCCAAAGCTCCAGCCATGATTGTGGTTGGGGAAGGTCCGAGCACCGGTGGCCCAGGCCACTCACTGCAAGGGGCACTCCCAGCCTTTTCGGAGCTGAAGGAGGAGGATGCTTGACACCTAAGACCAATCTAAAGAGGGCCCTGCTGGGGAACATGGAGATGAGGCTGCTGGTTTCAAAGCACCCTCTTTCTCTGTGTGGGGGGAGGGGGCTCCCAAAGGAACTAGGGCAGGGTGGGGGGGGTGGGTCACCTAGTCAAGTAGCTATTCCTCCCAGGAGAGGTGCTCAAACCCTTGTTTGGATTGGTAAACATGGGTGGGAGAAGCCCAGAGAGCCCTATGCACGGTGGGAGTGGGGGGCCCAAGTCCATGGCCTTCCCAAGCGTAATTATTTGATCTGCAGATGTAAGTGGAATTTATTGTAACAACAAATATAGTGATGTCAAAACCCAACCTTGGATTAAAGCCGGCAGCCAAAGGGGAAGTGTATTAATTTCCAACAGCATCTCAGGCCAGAGCCTATTAGAACAAGCTATTCTTCAGGCCCCCCCATCAGAATTAATCATTGGGAGTTAATTTGAAGCTCAGACAAGTTGCTGTTAATTTAGTGCAGGGAGGACGGGATGGAATAAAAAGCTGAGGTGCTGGCCGGGCCTCGTGGGCCTCATTAATCAGCCAGCTGAGACGGCCTGGCTTGATTACAATTTGCAAAAAAATTCATTAGGGCCCGGCGATTGACAATTTTTCTCTCTGCCTGTGATGTGACTCATTAGGCAGCCAAATGAAAGCCATGATGACGGCCATGATGACAGCGGCCATCAAGTGCTGCTTGTTTATCTTCCTCCCCTTGGCCTGTCTCTAGGCCCGGCCTCCTCACTGGGGCTCTCCGGGGCACCCCAGGGGTCATGGATTTGGGAGGAGGGTGACATGTGGAGAGGGCAGGAGGGCCGGCAGCCCCTGGCCCTCTGCTCCACCTGCTTTCAAAGGGTAAGGATCATGCAGCTGGGGGAGGGGGCTGAGGGCTGGGCCCTGGGGTGAGCTCCTGAAGGCGGCCCCCCCAATTCCCAGGGAGCATCACTTACCCTCAGAGGTGTATAGCCAAAGCTTCAGGTCTCTTTGTGCCTCCCATCCCTGCCAGGACTTTTGGAGGAGGAAGGGGCTACACCTGTCATGGCAGAGTGTATATGGGGGCACTCCAGGGTCTCCAGGAGTGCCTCAGGGTGTAGGTCCTACAGTGGGAACTCAGGGCCACATGCACTGTTCAGCTGGGGGTGCATATCCCGCCTGGGACTGGCTGGCCCATGGGGGGAGGACTGAAGGGGGTCCAGTGGGGCTGGTGTATATGATGGAGTAGAGGATGGCAACCGGCTCTGTGGGTGTGCTCAGGGACCAGGCCTCGCCAATCTTGCTCCAGGGCAGGAAATGACCACCTGCAGGCCTCAGGGAGCTGGGTGGGGGACAGCAAGGAGCCCTCGTGGCTCTCCCTACCCCCCAGAGTTGGCCGAGGCCCTCTGAGGATCGGCCAGTCCACCAGTCCACTTTATTGTGCTCTAAACCCAAGCCTGAGCCATTGACCACCATGCAGAACCTTGGAAACGCAGTGGGAAACGGAGACTCGGTTGCGCCTGGCCTTCATTTTGCACCTTAAATTCGGCGGGGAGCCTCGGTGCCCACGCCCCTCCGCCGCGGGGAGATGGCGTGCTGTAAGCAGTAAAATTAAGTTAATGTTAGTACTGACCCAAGGCGCGTTTCCCGTCTTGAGCTGGGGACCTCGGTGGGCGCTGGCCATACCGCTGGGAAACCCTCTGCTGGCCTCCATTCCGGAGGCTCCTCGGGGCTCGGGCGCCTGCTCCCCGGCTCCACGCCCCTGGGTCACCGCGTCCCAATCTAATGGGCCTGGAGGCTCAAAGCTGGAAGATCCGGCGGAACGGGCCGGGCTCGGGGCGCGGTACCCGAGGTGGCTGGGGTGGGATCGGGGGTGCAAGGCACGCCCCTCTCGGCCCTGCTGGCCGCCAGCTCTTAGGTACCCCCCACGGAGCACCCCGGCCCGCGTTCCTCGCTCCTTCCCCGTTCGCGCGGCGGGTGGGCCACAGCGCCCTCGCCCTCGGAGTGGGCGGTGGACGGGTCCCGCCCCCTCGCACCCCGCCCGGAGCGGGAGGTGCGGGCCGCGGGCGCTCGAAGCCGCCTCCTCCTCCTCCGGCGAGCCCAGCCGAGCGCTGCCCGGAGACCAGCGGGGCGGTAGGGTTTCTGCTCCTCCCAGAGGAGAACGGCCGAGCAGGATGTACGGGCGCTTGGCCCTGTCGGGCGAGCGAACACCGCTTCTTTGCGGGTCGGGGGATCTTTGTAAGGAAACGCGTTTCCTCCCTGGATGTTATCGGTTTAGAACATCGGGAGTTTGTGCAAAGCCCCCGGTCCCCTCCCAAACACTCGCTCTCGCTCCTCTGGCCGCCCACCTCCTCCTCTGGCCAGTCTTCCAGCCTCCTAGGTATTGAACAGGCTGTGCAAACAGCGGGGTGTTCGATTTCTAAGGTGAAAATTTGGTTTTCTTGAATTTATTGCCCAATTGGAGCGCGTACTCCAACTGAAAACCCGGTAAGGCACCGTGTGGCTCGCTTCCGGCCAGTCGGCACTGGGCAGGGGACGTTTGTCCGGTTCTGGCCCCAGGCCAGCCACCAGCCGCACGCTGTGGGTGCTCCCCAAACAGTCAAACCTGGACACACTCATGAGACCCAGGCATTGGTCTTTTCCCCCCCTCTCTCTCTTTCCTTTTTATTATTCACATGACTGAGATCGTTTAAATGTCATAACTTATAAGAAAATAAGCTACATTGAAATAAATTAAACACAACGGAGACGTGCTTCAGACATGGCTCAGGTAGGATATGCCACCCCCGTGGAAAGAAAGCCAGGCAAAACCAAAGCGAAGCAAGTCCCCAAACGCCCCCAAACGCCTGCTTCTCAGTCAACTAAAAAAGCCAGAACAGGAACAAAAATAAGTGTCAGCCCCAGTGTGTGCTCTCGCATGTCACGTTTACCTTTGGAAAAGTATGGACAGGTGGGTGGCTGCTGTGGGTGGCGGGTTACAGCAGAGGTTTTGTTTTCTTCTGGAGTGTGAGTGGAGAATATTACTGGGTGGTTTGGTCCTATATAACTTTCAAAATACTGCAGCTGAGATCCAGTCTATATAGATATCTATGTACAAAGTAGGGTAGTATAATAAATATTTAGTGTGTCTTCAGCGGTAGCTGTCGCCCCCTCCAAAAGCAGTCTTCGAAGCCTGTGTTGTGAATAGACTCTCACTTTACTCGGGGTGTCCGCAGTTGGGGTGCTTCCCATGAGGCGCAGCCCACCCGGGGTTCCCTCCAGCGTGGGCCTGTGGTGTTCCCTCAGGGCCGGGCCTGCTCCAGCTGCTGATGCTGACTTCTAATCGCGAACCTGCTGACATGGACGGGGATGGGGACCACGATCTTGGGGTTCCGGGAGGGCTCCCCTGTCTTGGAGTTGGCATTGCCGGCCTTCACACGTTTCCACTTAGCCCTGCGGTTCTGGAACCAGATTTTCACCTGCACCTCGCTGAGTTTGAGGGCGTGGGCGATCTGCGAGCGCTCGGTCAGCGACAGGTACTTTTTGCAGTGGAACTCCTTCTCCAGCTCCAGCAGCTGCTCGCTGGTGAAGGCAGTCCGCCGCCGCCGGTTCTTGCCCGTGGATGTGGTGCTGCCCGAGGCGCCGCCGCTGGGCGGGGGCTCCTCCAGCGCGTGGCCGGGGTCTTCCTCCTTGTGAGCCGCCTGGCCAGGCAGATTGTCATCCGAGCTGTAGTCCAGATCGCTCTCCAGCGAGAAACTCTCCTCCTTGCCCTTCGGGTCGTCTTCCACCTTTGACTCGTCTTTCCCTTGCCCTCGGACAGCCCCGGCTGAAAGCAAAACCAAACGGGTTTTATTACCTTTCCCACACCGGCCTTCCTTTCCCCTTTCCGCCGTCACTCGGGCACTTCCCCCCTTAGCGAAGGGTCTTTCTGTGACAGTAGCCCATTGTGATTTCCCGGCCTTTGCCCTGGGAGGGGGTGGGGGGTGGTTAGCGTGAGAAAGCTCAGAAAGAGAAGGAGGCCGCACAAGCAAGGGGCTGGACTGGAAGCCGGCGCGCCTCCCCGGCACCCTCCCAGCCGCTGGCAGCGTAAGGCCCGAGTAGCAGGGAGAGTGAGGCCCAAGAGAGCTTCCCCTTTGTCCCCCGTGGGGGGGGGGGGCTGGGTGAGGGCTGAGGGGAAGTGCAGGATGCCACCACCCCGGGGAAAATGTTGTGAGCTTCAATTGCGTCGAAGCCTCAGTGCGCACTTACGGAGGCATAGATGCCATAGCATGTTTGGGAGACATAATGCTAATCAAAGGGAAGTTTGGTAGCCCAAGGAGAGTGCCCAACAGACACCCCAATACACACAGGCAGCTGCACAGCCTCCCAGGAATCCGACTGTCCGAGGCAAACAGCAAGCCTGGTGAAAGGGTTTAATAGGTCTGGGCGCCCTAGGCACAAGCACTGTCGAGACTCGGAGCCAAGGCGACTCCCCTTAAGGCTGAAACCTTCCCGGGACTCACGCCGGGGCGGGGTGGGGGGTGGTCGGGGATTGAGACTTCGTCAAACTCAGCGCCAGACAGATATGCCGCCGTGTACAGCAGCGGGCCTGGGGGAGCTAAACGCCACCAACCCCCCAATCCGGAGACCATGCTTGTCGCGTGGCTCTAAAAGGCTCCCTTCCCCGCCCCCTAGTCCCCGCGTCTTCCCGCTCTCGGCTGGGGGTGGCGAGGGCGGGGGCTCGGCCGCGACCCCCGGGCCCCGGCGGGAAGCTGCAGCGGGCTCGCCCCCGCCCCCTCCCGGCCCCGCGCCCGCGTCGCGCGCGCCGCCGACTCACCCAGAGACGCCTGCACCGCCTCGGCCGCAGAGAAGGCGAGCAGGGAGCCCTCCTTGGCCAGGAAGCCTTTGCCGTCCTCCGCGTCGGCCTGCAGCGCCTCTGCCTTATCGAAGTTGCCGCTGCCCGGCAGAGGCTGCGGAGCGAACTTGCGGGCGGCCGCCGCCTCCTGGTGCTGGGGAGATGCGGAGAAGCCACCAGGCAGCGTGGCCATGAGCGTGGAGGTGAGCGCCATGCCCTGCGCCAAGCTGGAGCAGAAGCCGGTGGGCAGGCTGGGGATCTGGTGGTGAGGGTGCGCGGGAGGCAGCGCGGGCTGCAGCGCGGCCTGGGGGAGCGCGGGCGGCGGCGGCGGCGGCGGCGGCAGCACCACCGGCCGATAGGGCATGAACATGGGGTAGCCGGTGTAGACGAAATGGCCGGGGCTGGGCTGCGGCGGGCTGCCGATCAGCGAGTCTATGCTGAAGGCGGTACTACTCCCCAGCGGGCGCTGCATCATCATCAGCGACGGCGGGAACGTTGCGCTCATAGACGCGCTCGGGAGAGACCAGCGAGAGGCGAAAAGTCCCTGCGCCGCGCCGCCGCCGGGAAGCCCGCCGGGCACCTGCAGCACCGTCGGGCAGCGGGAGCGGTATCCGGAGAGCAGACGCCGCTGCCCCTCAGTCCTGGGCCCGCTGCATACCCAGCGCTTACGGGTGGTACGCGGGGTGAGGTCGTGCGCCCCGGAGCGAAGAGAGCGCCCGGGCCCCGCGGGCTCGCTGGAGCCACTGCCGCCGCTTGCCCGTCGAAGCCCGCGCGCGTCGCGACCGCAACCCTGTGCCCCGGCTCACAGCCGTCGGTGGGTCCGTCTGTCGGTCCCGCGGTCCGTTGCCTATCGCGCGAAGCTGGCGCACTTGTCTTCCGCGGGCGCCGCCAGCACCTTTAAATCGCGCTCCTCTTTCTCATTCACATTTTGCCTGCTGCCCAGCCGGGCTCGCGTCACGTGGGGCCTAGCGCCGCCGCCCATTGGCTGCGCCGGGAGGGGCGTGGGAAGGTGGGGCCCCGCCCCTTCCACCAAGGCTGGCAGCCAGCCGGCTGCAGGCACCACCGGCGGAGCGCGCGGGCCCGAGAGCCTGAGCCTGTCGCTCAGCGCAAACTTGAAAGGGGCGATTGGCACCCCCAAGGCTCGAATCCCGCGGCCCGGCAAGCTGGTCAAGGCCGCCTTCAAGGGCAGCTTCCGGGGCTCGGGCCCGCCACGGCTAAGCCGCGAGCGTTTTCCAGCTACATTGGAACAAACCTGCTCTCGGCTCACCCTAGCTCTGGGTGCTGCTGCCGCTGCTCTAGGGGTCCCGGTGAGGTTCCTGGAATTGGGGGCACGGTCCTGCTGCTTCAGATAGGCCCCTAGGGCGCTGCCCGGCAGCTGACAGCCTCTGCCCGCTTTGGGGAACTCTGGGGGATTGATCCTTGCGCCCCCACTCCTGCACCGCCCGGGGCGGGAAGGCTGCCGATTCCCCCATCCCGAGCTGGGCCCTCCCGTGAGCGATCCCTTCTCATTTTTCATGACATTCTTAATCATCGCACCTATTTACACACTTTGCCCGCGCGCACCAAAATAACAGTCACGATAATTATGATAATAAAGCGAGTCCTTCATCTCCTCCATCCTGGGGGAGGAAGGGGGAGTTCCTGAGCCTCCCGATTGTAAAACGTGGGATTATCCTGATGAAAGCTTTACGATGTTTGCTCAAATAAAAGCTGCGTTTTGTAAATAGGCGCTAATTAAGCGCGTTGAGAACGGAGGGAGCGCTCACTCGGCGCCGCAGCCCGGTTTCCAGCGCGAGGACTCGAGGGCGCGCGGCTCCTCTTTGCCTCCTGCAGATTGGAGCCGATTCCCTCCAGATGTCTCTCGGCTCGACCATGGTAAAACCCCAGAATTTGGGAGTAAGAGAATTGGCGGGGAGGGAATGGGGCTAGGAATGTTTATATCCCTTTCTCCAAGATAAAACCCAAACTTTCAGCTTTCGTATTCCGTTTAAAAATGGAATCATTTCCTCTCACGGGCAGACCATGCAAAGCGCGCCGGCGCGCTCGGGGGCCGTCCACGCGCCTTCGGGCCCGGGCTCCACCTTCCCGGGTCTAAATGTCCAAGTACCGGCTCTGGAGGAGAGGAGCGAAAGGCATTGTTACACCGGCCATTAAAAACCAGGTCACGCGGAGGAGCTAGTGGTTGGGGAGTTAGCCCGCGATGGGTGTCGGACGTGTGTTATGTATCACTTACAAAGCACATTTAATTGGGAGATAAAGATAAATCGATCTTTATGAATTTATTGACCCGATTCTTTGAAGCTCTTCTTTCTCTTCCTTTCTCTAGAGCTCTCACCCCAACGCCCCCGGGGAATGTCTTAATCCCAAATCACCTCCTCATCTACCAGTTTGGCTGGACACCCACTGCCCATCCGAAGGGTCCTGGAGGGTGCTGAGAAAACTCTCTGGCCCAGCCACCAGCCACCCTCTTCCTCGCCACCTCCCACCCCCACCCCCACCCCCC